>PVIJ01002788.1:0-76269 GCA_004024925.1 Scalopus aquaticus
TCCCCGGCCCCAGCCGGCCCCAGCCTGCCCTGGAGAGTCTTCGGAAAGGCGGGCAGTGGGAAACCTCTCCCTGGGCGCTGAGCCCGCCACCGAAGAGCTGGGGGCCCGCGCCAGCCTCGGGCTTCGCTGCGTGGGCAGATGAATCCTCCCCTACAGAAATCTGGCTTATGTCAGAAAGGATGCCTGGAGAATCCAGCTAGATCCTTCTCCGAGGAAGGCGCACAGATGGCCGACAGGCGCACGGGAAGGCGTGCGTCGTCGCTCGGCAGAGGAAATGCAGAGGAAAAGCAGGTGCGTGGGTCTCACCTCACCCCTCGAGGGCGGCTGTTATGCAAAGACGAGAAACTCGCAGGAGCGGAGGGGGAGGGGAGACACCGGCGCCCACGGGAACCCGTGCGGCCACGATGGAAGCCGTAAGGAGTCTTCAAAGAATTAAAAGTCAGAATCCCGTATGATCCACGCCTAGGTCTTTATCCGGAAAGTGCAAAAGCAGTAATTTTAAGAGACACTGGCGCCCCCATGTTTATGGCGACCCTATTTACAACACCAAGAGCTGGAAACAGCCCTGGGGCCCTGAACAGGAGTGGATGTGGGGGGGCGGCGCATATACTCAGGGGAATACTACTCAGCTATGAAAAGTTGAAATGTTGCCATTTGCAACAACATGGATGGACCCAGCGGTCTTACCCTTAGTGACATAAAGCAGACAGAGAAAGGCAAACACCGCATGCTTTTACTTATATGTGGCATAGGAGAAAAAAAACAAACAGATGAACTAAACAAAAAAAGAAGTGCGCTTTGGGGCTATCATTAGCGGTTACCAGAGGGAGGGGAGTGAGGGTGGGTAATCAGGGATGCTGGGACAAGGGTGTGGAGAGGGAGTGAGTTGGAATTTCAGGCATGATCTTAATGCAGGATCTACACGTGCTGATTTATGTGGATACACACCGGAAGTGGGTTTTTTTAAAAGATTTATTTATTTATGTATATAAGAGCTGGGGTGTGGGCCAGAGATGCGGAGGGTGAGAGGACTCACCAGAGACAGAGTGGGGAGCAGAACAGGCAGATCTACTGAAATCCGCTGCTGAGGGGAGCAGCGGGGAGACAGGAGAGGTCTGCTGCGCCCTGTGGGAAGCTCCCTGGCCGGGGATCAAACTCGTGCTGCAGTGATGCCGACAGCTTCATAGGCTGAGGCTTAGCCCCTGTGCCACTAGGGAGGCCTCTGAAACACAGAATGTCTTAAAAAGATTTCAAGGGAAAAAAGGGCCCCTGGTTTTCTGGGCTAGGGGTGACCTCTGCATGTCGTGCTGTCTGGGGCCCCAGGGTCGCAGCCCCAGAGGACGTCCAGTTATACCTAGGCCAAGCAGAGCGACGCACTGCAGGCAGGATTTCAAGGAGCTGGATTAGCCTGGCCACCTGGGCAGGAGACACAGACTTTCCTGATTTGTGTTGTTCAGAGCACAGAACCACCAGAAACATCCACCCAGGCCCCAGCCAGAAGTGATGTCACCTACACGGCTTTGCATCTCGCTGGAGAGGGCTGGGGCCGGGTCACTCTGGTCAGGCTCCCCCAAGCGAGGCGGATGCGATTCTGAGGTCACCAGGGGCTGTGTCACCGATGGGACCTTCCATGGCTGTGGTATTGTGACTATAATGTGCTATAATTTCCCGCCCAAACCCCACATCCTGACCCCCAGAGCCTGCAAATCTGTTTCGTGGTGAGGTCACCTAGAGTTGGGGTGCAGTTACGGTGGCTTGCCAGCTGACTTGTCTGTTAAGATCACTGAGGATTGTGTCTGTGAACCCAGCAATTCAGGGGTCCCTCAAGGTGGGAAGCGGAGCCTCATTTCCAGGGTGTGACGTGAGAAGGTTGAGCTGGCTGGTGCTGTCTTCGGGGATGGCGGAGGGGACCATGAGGGAAGGATGTGGGCAGCCCCAAGAAGCTGGGGAAGGCCACGAGTGGATTCTCCCCTGAGACCTGCAGAGAGGGGCGCAGCGGCCGATGCCCGGACTTTTAGCTCTGCCTCGTTCCTGACCTTCAGATGGAAAGGTCAAGAGTCTGGGTTGTTCTCAGCCCCTCGGTCTGTGGATGGCAGGAGCGCTTGGCAGCAGCAGGAAAGCAACACGGGCACCTCAGTGTCCGCCTCTGAGCGACACCAGCTACAGAAGAACTGATCTTGCCATTGTCCTCAGCATCATGGCAGATTCGGTGAGGAGTGAGGTTTGTGGGGTGGGGGCAGGGGGGTGGCCAGCACGTGGGCAAAAGTGGGTGCAGGAAGGATCAGAGGGAGCTGTGGTCTCTTGGCGCCTCATGAGGACAGACACGTGGTCCCCATGCTCTCTCCCTGCTTCTTGCGAAAGCGCCACCTCAAACCCCAGAACCCCAGGTCCTTAGAACAGAAGCTGCTGTCTTCTTAGGGCACTGGCATCTCCACTTTCCCCAACGCCTCTTTTTTCTTCTTACTTCTTTGAAGACGGAACCCTGCCTCACTGGAAAGAGCCATAAAGTTTCCAGCTCCCTGTCCTGGTGGTGAGCCGGCCAGCTGGCCAGCTAGAGCTTCTGCCACTTTCCATGGTGTAAATGTTTCCGCCGGGGCTGATGCCGAGTTAACGCCAATGTTGCTGGACTTAGGGGTGGGAAGAGATGTTCACAATTAGATCAGGCAGGCCCCAGGACCCCAAAGACTGTCTGTACCCCACCTCAGGAGCTGGGCTCCCTGGTGTTCAGGAGGCGCAGCATCTTGGGCCTCCTTACCCTGCGGGCAGCGTCTCTCAAAGCGACTGTGCTTTGATTCTCAGCTGGTCCTGGAATGAAGTCCCTCGCTGATACTGCAGCTGCGCGGACTGCGGGGACCTCAGAAGAGCTAAAAGGCAGTGTCGGCAGTGGATGAAGGACACCAGGCTGCAGTGGGTAGGACCAGATTCAACCCTGGAGTGTGCTCCCGTGATTCTCTCCCCCCCCCCACTTTTTTACAGTTATATTTAGTCTAGTTTGCTTCCATAAGGTTGTTTGAAAACTATTGAAACCTGAAAACACCAGTCTTTTTCTTTCTTTTTTTTTTTCTTGCATAGAACTGGGGTGTAGGCCAGAGATGTGGTGGGTAAGAGGATTCACCAGAGACAGAGGGGGGAGTAGAGCAGGTAGATCCACTGACATACACTGCTGAGGGGAGCAGCGGGGAGACAGGAGAGGTCTGCTGCGCCCTGTGGGTCAGCTCCCCAGCCGGGATTAAACTCAGGCCGTAGCAGTGATAGCGCTGACTCCTTAGGCCACAAGGAGGCCGAAACCACCAGCCTTCAGGAAATTGTTAAGAGACCTTGGATCATATAAGATTGTCTCATTTTACATTCATCATGTCTAAGCATGATGTAGTAGGTAGGCAAAATCTAAGAGGTAGTAGGTCTCATTTCCATCACTTACACCAGGACCCATCGGTGCCTGGGTATGGAATACTGCACTTGTTTGTCAGAGGACTTTTGGCACATGTAGTGGAGAGACCACATGCACTTCATAATATGCCCTTTGACTTACAACAGGGACATGAGAAACCGTAGCTCCTGCAGGATTATCAGAACGATGAAGTGAGTTAATATTTGTAAAGCAATTAAGCTCACGTTAGGTGCTTTAGAAGGGATTGTTAAATAGACGTAAAAAAATATGACGTTTTAAAATTGAGAAACTTAAGAGGTCTTTACCTGAGAGACTTAAATGTAAATCATGGCATAACCAAGTAATTTCTCCTTTGTTTTTTTTAGTCCAAAAGCTCAATTTTGTTTTATTTAATTCATCCATTTGGTTTCTTTATATACTACTTTACATGTTACTCATATAGAGAAGTCATGTGGTATTTATCCTTCTCCATTTAGCTTATTTCACTTAGCATAATTTCCTCTGGTCCATCCATGTTGTTGCAAATGGCAGGAGGTCATCTTTTTATAGCTATATAGTATTCCATGAGTATATGTACCACCATTTTATCCATTCGTCTGTCTGTGGGCACTTTGGTTGTTTCCAGCTCTTGCTGTTATAAATAATGCTACAATAAGCATGAGGGTACCTGTATCTCTTCAAATGAGGGCTTTTATATTTTGGGAGTAAATATCCAGAAGTGGGATAACTGGATTGTAGGGAAAATCTGTTTTAAATATTTTTGCTTTCCATAATGTCTGTACCATTTGCATTCCCACCAAACTTTTTAAAATGGTGTTTTCTGGGCATTTCCATGAGGTTGAACACAGTGACTCTGCCCCCTGGACGGCTGGGTTGCACAGTCCCCATTGCCCGTCCCCACAAGCTCCGCCACTCCAGCTGGTGTGATGCTTCACAGCTGCTCTCTCTGCCTCCTTCGCACAGCCGTGCACGATCCCGCCCTAACGTGGCACCAACAAGCTGTCATGTACAAAAGCATTTTCGTTTTGCACATCCACATAACCTGAGACCGAATGAGGTAGACTATCCACTCCGGGCTCCATGTCCCCCTCCGAGTTCACCCCAAAGGTCAGATGACAGTGTGGCCTCGGCAGGTCCTGCTGGTTGGGGTCAGGATTATAAACTGAGGGAAGCACGTTGATGGGGGGTGGTGGTTGGAAGACATGTGTCGGCCAGAGGGAAGACAGACGTGCTCTCGACCACGAGGGTGACTGCACCCGCTTGTGCTCCCGGGAGTGTGAAGTTTGGAATAAAAGGACAGGGGGACATCGAAGATGCTGGAGCTACATTTTCCAGAGTATCTCCTCACCCCATTGCAAATTGATCCTCGGCCCTGGGTTTCATCAAAGACATGATATCTCAAAGTCAGGCGGGAAGACAGCCTGACATCAAGTCCTCCCCAACAGTTAGGGGGCCTGGCTGGGGGGTTCCTGTCCGGCCTCAATTGGAACTTCGAGGGGGTGCGCGTCTATACAGACATGCTCAGAAAAAGTTCTTGCCTTGAAATTGAATCCAGTTTCTCCTCCCCTGTTTGCTTTGCAACCCACTCTTGGAAGGGAACATTGATATAGAAAAGCAATAATTCTCCAAGGCACACCGCTTCAATTAAGAGATAGGGAAATCCAGGGGGCCCAGGAACTTTCAGGGGAGCCAACCGCAGATTAATGGATGTTAAAGAATGCTGCATGCGAAGGCAGAATGGCTGATTTATGTCTGTCCACATATTCCGAAGCATTTAACTCACGGGCTTCCTTAATCATAGCAAGATTACCCAACTGCTTTCACTTGGGGGGATGGGGTGAGAGGGTCTGTTTATTTGGTGGAGACTTAATAACTGACTTTATTACAATGCTCTTGGTTTAAGCTTTTTGTAAAAGGAGAACAGTTTCTATCCAGCCCCCTCTGTGTCTCCCTTCTCTCGGCCACAAATATCCTCCTTGGTTACTCTCAATATACGAAACCTTTCTTCCTTTGAGCCTGAGATTGTCCAGGCTCCACGCACCTCAATCCCAGGTGTATTTCACTCGGGCCAGCTTGAGGAACGTCAGCTTAGCCGTTCAGTTCATGGAAGGGGGAGGACGCAGGAGGGGCATTCCCTAGGATAAGCCCGTGCCAGAGCCATTCGTTATTTCTTTTCATTTGTTTCACCCAGAGGAATTTACTTGCACCTACGATGTGGTGGCTCGGTGCTGGGCCTGAGAGACTTGGAAATAAATACGCATTTCCCCTTGTCATATGAGCTCCCAGACTCGTGGGGACACCATGAGGAAACCAAGGCCGTGGTAGCAGGAGCAGCCCCGAGGTTGAACAGCAAGCACAGGTGGGCCTCTAGCCAGGCCAGGCGGGCAACGAGGAGGTGTCAGGAACACAGCTGGCACAAGCTGCTGCAGGGTGCCCAGGCTGGACGGGACACAGCGGGGCGGGCGCGTGCCAAGGACGCAGACAAAGATAGGGTCCTACATGCCGTGCGTGAACATGGGGTGCTGCTCTGAACCCCCTCGAGAGAGGCCTCACTGTCTGGCATCAGGTACCCCAGCCATGACTGAGCTAGGAGACCCAGAGCACCAGTATTACTGCCCAGGATGGGGAGCCGCCCCCAGACCCCGGCGCGGGGTGGGGAGAGTTGAACGCAGGGAACCCTCTCTTCTGGCTGTGACCCACAGCTCTCTGAAGTCCTGACACAAGAATCAGTGCCGTGCAGATTCATGCCCTCCCTTCTTCTCCAGACCCACCCTCCCCATTATTCCTTCAGGAATTCAGGCCTGCCTGTACCTATGGCAACCGGGGAAGCCACTCTGTGGGGTTGACTGTCATTTGAATTGAACATCACTCAACTCACTCAATTAAACACTTTTGACTGTTTCTTTTGTTTATTGCTGAATTCAGTGGTTCTGCTGAATGTATCAGTGCTCTAGGAGCTTATAGACCTGCAGTTATACAAGTTTGCAAAAGCCATTTGCAACAGCAAATTATTACTAATAGGGCATTTGCAATAGAAGGACAGTGGATTATTGTATTTCAAATGTTCTAGATATTAAGCCAACTTCTTACTCTAAATATTGGTAACTAAAGGGAAAATGTTAGCTTATACATCAGGGTTACAAAATAGCCATCATTTTGAGGAAAAGCTTTTCATTATGAAAGAATGCTAGCACATAAATATCAAATAAATGGTCAAATTAGAAAGCCACCATAAAACTGGAGTTTTGGGTGGTTTTGTAAACTGGAGTGAAATAATTGATTGGGTCAAGACTCATCAATGGTGTTAGAAGTATTAGAGAAGAGTTGATGGGGAACCTGAAAATCCACAGGTGTGAAGTCTTGCCCTATAGATGACCTGCAAGGGATGGGTGGAGCCCTCAGCCCAGGCACCGATGTTCCATCCACCGGTGATGGGGGATGAAGCATCAGGCAAAAAATGCTTCACCTGAAATTTGCTGAGCCTGAAGATCTGCCAGTATACTGGAAATAAGGGGGTTGCAGGGAGTAAGGAGACTGCAGGAAGTAGGGGAACTGCAGGAAGTAAAGAGGTTACAGGAAGTAAGGGGGCTGCAGGAAGTAGGGGAACTACAGGAAGTAAGGGGACTACAGGAAGTAAGGGGACTATAGGAAGTAAGGGGGCTACAGGAAGTAAGGGGACTATAGGAAGTAAGGGGGCTATAGGAAGTAAGAGGGCTATAGGAAGTAAGGGAACTATAGGAAGTAAGGGGGCTACAGGAAGGAAGGGGGCTGCAGGAAGTAAGGGGCTACAGGAAGGAAGGGGGCTACAGGAAGTAAGGAGGTACAAGAAGTAGGGAAACTACAGGAAGTAAGGGAGCTACAGGAAGTAGGAGAACTACAGGAAGGAAGGGGGCTACAGGAAGTAAAGCTATTACAGGAAGGAAGGGGGTAGCAGATGGCCAGTGAAGGAAGGCATCCAGGGTGGGGCCGAGATGAGTGTATTCAGAGTTTTAGAGACGTTTGCTCATGTATATGGTGATATGGTGGCGACACTCCATTACTCTCGTAACGTCTGTCATTTATTTTTTAATTCAACCACCTCCACAACAAAGCAGGTTCCGGCAAAAGTGACAAAGTATCAATGACTGTTAGAACTGGAGGGTGAGTACATGATTTTGGTCAATGCTGGGCCACCTGGACAAGGGTCCCGAGACTGTCCCGCACAGCTGAGGGGGTGGCAGCTGTCCTGGTAGGTCTGTGTAATCACACCCTTCAATGTTTGATGATTGCACAACAAAATCACCTGAGGACACATTCCTCAGAATGGAGCCTACCATTAAGTCACCTGAGATGTATAGGGGTGCTCATTATACCCTCTTTTTTTTGTATGTCTGAAGATTTCACAATGAACAGCAAAAGCTTGTGGCCCAGAGAAGGCCAGTTCCCCACTGGCAGACAAAGACATGGGCATGAAAGCTGCTACAGATGACACCTACTTTCCCCAACTGTCTGAACATCGCTGGGTGTACTCCTGGGGCTTTTGTGAAAACAGTGATACTATTGCCAGGTTTGAAAGTTGTGTATTCCCCATAATCTTCCTGCAGTGGATCAATAAAAGTCGCATGTCGGGGGAGGTTACAGCCACGGCAGACAGTGCAGTCAAGGTGCCTTAACACTGTCCCTGTAGCTCTCATCTTGCAGACTTTGCTTGCCTGGTGCTGAGGTTGCTAAAGTGTCCAGTGTCCACCCCCCACACATGGCCATCGATGAGAGTGGCCGCATTGGTCAGCAAGGACCAGCACTGGCTCTCTTCGCATTTGGGCTGTGGACCTGGGGCTCAGAGCAGGCCTAGGGCTGAGCTGTTTCCAGCTGTGGGAGGGGGAGATGTCAACCGCAAACTGAAAAGATGGGGATGTCTGGAATGGAATCTCTTTTGGAGCTGAGGAGCAGGGTTAGCTCCAGGTGCCCTGGCTGACTGACAGGACCCCGCCAAATTCCAATCTCCAGACTGGAAATTCCAGGATCGCGCTGGTACCGGTGAGTGACGTTTTCTTGGAATGTCCCCAGGAATTATAAAGTATGCTCCCCACCCCTACGTTTCCAAGGTATGAAGGGGAAAGGTCAACACATAGAAAATTTAAATTATCATAAAAACATCACTCTGGATTGAACCGGGAAGAACCCACAAAGGATTGAGCTGGGCTGAACGGGTTCGAGCCCGTTTCTCAAGGACCCCCCTCCCCCCTTGAAATTAGATACAGCAATGGAATTGGCAGGTCCTGCCTGCCCTGAAGCACAGCAGGCTTTGTTTTATGGGCGTCTCTTTATGGTTCTGTAATCTGCAGCATTCAGGGAACCTTGTGCAATTTGGTGCCACGCTCTCTGGGCTCGTTATCCCAGCCTTTTACTGCCAGGGCTTGGGGTTGTTTGTTTGCTTTGGGGGTCGCTGTGTAATTCCAGCCCTGGAGTCATCTGCATCTGTGCAGGGGGCTGTGGACGTGTGAACTGGATCCACAAATGGCAGGGAGCACCCCCAGGGAGCACCCTGCTGCCTCCTAACTGGGCTTGACGTGTTTAACAAGCGCACTGCTCTCAAGGTCTACCTGTTCTCCCTTTCTCGAGGTGCTTTTGCAAAGAACACACGTGTTAGGAAGGTTTGGCTCCCATTGCGTGAGTTCTGAAATCACAGCTCTGTTTGAAATGTTTAGGATATTTTTTTCCACATTCAATTGTTTTGAGTAAATGAAAACCAATAGAACAGGTCATACCGTGTGTGGTGAAATTGCTTTTAACACAATCTTTTCCTTTCAAGCGAAACAGCAAGACTTTGATTGAAATAACTTCATTTCTGTTCGATTTCCAGAGGACACGGGGAACAAAAGTTTTTGAAGCCACTGGCCCATTTCCCAGTACTTGGCGTCCTGCCTCTCTGCCCCTCCTCCACACCTCATCTTTCGTTATAGGTAAAGACAGTTTTGAGAAATAAAGTCGTATTCCGCAAGAACAACCAAACTGGAAAAGCAGACATTTTCGTCTCTCCCGAAGAATAAAATGGATCAAGTACGCCATGACATTATCTTAGAAAATTCTCTTGACCATCTTCTCTTTTTCTAGAATTGAAGTGTCTGCTTTTGCAAGTGAACCCAGGTCACTGATGCCTGCCATGCTGTCTGTTGTTTCCTTGGCCGTCAGGTAACCTGCAGGGGCTTCTCTCTGGGTGGATCAGCTTAACTGACCTTGAAGCTTAATGATGTCAAACCGTGACGGTCAGCCTAGATTACCTGCCCCCACGAGCCACGTCCTTGCTGTAGGCCAGGGGCTTATATGAACGAAGATTATCCCAACAACTGCCCTGTGAAATAACACATCACTGTCCCCATTTCACAAATGTGATCGTGGGCCACAGGAAGTGACATCAGTTACATCTAGTTAGTGGCAGGGATGGGGTTTGAATCCTGGGGAGGGTGTCCCCAGAATCCATGCTCTTAGCCACCGACTCGGACAACCTCACAGATGTCATAGCAGAAGGGAACCCATAACCCCATAAGCAGGAGATGCTGTGTGTGGTATGGACAGTGGACACAGATTTTGGGGGCAGGGGGGAAGGTTTGCTGTTCACCAGAAGCACAGACAATGTTTATCAGCATAGACAGACACCCCCAAACACAGCTCTCATGATTTCATAGATGGTTACAGTCTTGAACTTGGAAAGGTCACACAACTGCTGATGAAGTCCCACTGGATTTATAGCTGGCTCCCTTATTCCCTAGAACAAGGGGCTATCTTGCTTTCAGAGCATAAGGGCACCCCCACCTTTCTGGGGAGGTGAACTCACAGACCCTGTCTGGGAACAAGTTGGAGTTTGTCTTCCCTTTGAGACAGATCATGAAGGCAAAGGCTGTGTACCCAAAACTGCTATCTCATTCCCGTGTTTTCAGTAGCTCAAAGTCAACAAACCATTGCTTCTTCCCAAATTAATGCATTGCTGACATCCTCTGGCTTCCAGATATATAAACCCATCTAGATTCTAAGTGGTCACATAGAACAACCCTGCGAATTAATCATCCAATCTACCTGTTAAGAAGCACAAAGGTTTCTTGCTCTTTCCTTCCTTCCATCATTTCTTCTTTTACCTCCTTTTCCCTCCTAGCCCCAACTCACACACACCTGCTGTAATTATTTTAACCTTTCATGGATGCCAGAGCATCCAACCTTGAGGTAAAGTTAAACAGAGATGCAATCTACAGATCGTAAGTGCTACTCACCGTGTTGGCGTGTCCCCAGCCTGTCCGGCACTACCTCTGAATGTCCTTCTGGGAGCCTCTGAAGCATCTTACTCAGCCTTTCAGGTGCCCCTGGGCGCCTTCTGCCTGGCAGGGTGCTTTCTCTGTAGCTTCCTTCTGCTTGACCTCAGCTGGCCGGCCGGCTGGCGGGATCCTTTGCTCCTGCTCCCTGGGGCCTCGGGCCGCCCGCTCCTGCACGGCCGGCTCGGGCCTCCCAACAATCCAGGCTGCGGCACACCTAGTTTCAGCTGTTAAGGCTGTCCTTTCAGGACCTGCATCCGCACTCTGTCCACACTAGAAAAGGGCCAGTGTGTCTCTGGCCCAGCTTAAAGAGTCACTCTTCTCTTAACAAAGGGCCAATCAAATAATAAGGTGGTTTCACTGACGTCTCTCCCGGCTCGGATGACCTGTCTTCTTAAGCCTCATTGTTGCTGGCCATTGCTGTGCCTCTTGGTGTTCAAGTTCAGAAGAAAGCCCACACTGAGAGTGGCATTAGAAAATAGGAAACGATCCAGTGGGAAAGCGAGGGTGTGAAGAGGGACCCGTGGGAGACACACATAGACCAGAAAGGTCAGCAGGGAGCCCAGCGAGGGGGGAGTGGTGGCTGGGGTGCAGTCCACCCAGGAGGTGGAGGGATGCACAGGGAAGAGGCTCCCTAAAAAAACAGTGAAGCTAGGTTCATGGCTTGGTGGGAGTTGTACTCCTCAGCGCTTGGGACTCATAGGTGTGGAAATGGGGTGGAGTCCATTCCGGGCATTGTCCATTCAAGTTTGTGCCTCACAGTTCCTCTGATGGTTCCTTGTTTCTTCTTCTTTTTTATATTATTTATCACTCCTCCGCGTTGACCACTGCCCCTGCTGCTGGCATTTCATTCATCTTGCAAGCTGCCGTGGAACAAAAGAGCTCCCAGTTTGGGTCACAATGCTCCAATCACAGAGATTGAATCAATTCAAAACAAGCTTCGAGGCACTGGGGAGAGCTCCAGCATGGCCGATTCTCTCTGGATTGGGCACCTTCATGTGGAAGGAGCTCACACCTGAGCCCTGGGCTGCCGGATGTCTGCACACCTGGCTCTGCCAGCCGCTCAGCCTGCCGCCCTGATGGTACATCACAGTCACGGTCCCAGGACTAGTGTGTCAGTCAAGGGGAGGCTCTGCGGGTGACCAGCGCCCTGACTCTATTGAAAAATCTCAGGAGCAAGCTCACTCTTCAGATAGCTCCGTACAGTTTGCCTGCTGAGGTGGTGCCTGCACCCTGGTGGCGCAACGAGTTAAGCGCAGCACTACGAAGCTATCCAGAGCCATTGAAGCCAAGGAGATTCCCACATGGCTCAACAGACCTCTCCTGTCTCCCTGCTGCTCCCCTCAGCGGGGTACTTCAGTAGATCTGCCTGCTCTGCTCCCCACTGTGTCTCTGGTGAATCCTCTCACCACCCCACACTTCTGGCCTACACCTCACCTTGAATGCATAAGTAAATAAATCTTTAAAAAATAAAAAAAAATCAGTTTGCCTGCTGAGTGGGGGCGTCTTGCTTGAATGTCTTAGGCAGAGTGCAGGTGGGGCCAGGCACTCACGCATGACTGAGTTAAGAGCTAGTGAATGCTGAGTTCTTGGCTTCTAAATCACAAACAATCTATGACTAAAGGGTCTCATAAGCCAATTGCTTCTATACCTGGGTTCATCTGTTCTCCTGGTTCAGTTTTCCTAACTTCTTTAGAAAAATCAAAATACGTCATTCGATCTTGCCTCTTATAATATGCAGATACATGCTCAGATTCAATGAGAGAAAAGGTAGAGAAAATGCTGATTTGTCTGATAGTTTGAGAAACTTCTTATGCCAAGATCATTCTTAGTTTGTGCATTTGGTGTTCCAAGTCAATGCCTGGATTGAGGTTGAAGTGGTTTTTCTTTAAGGAAGGTGAGAATCTCCTTTTGTTTTCAATTGATGCCAGAGCTGTGAGCAGAAAAATGAACATGACCTTTGGGCAATGGGAAGACATTTTAGAAGGTGACGCATTTTGATTAGAAAAACGGAAAATATGGGCAGAGGAAAGAAGCGTAAAGCACGCGCTGTGAATTCAGCCTCCACTGTGGACTGGGAGGGCGGCGGACGGAAGCAGAGGCGTGATGGGAAGCAGTGAGACATGGTGCAATAAATTAGAGGGAGGGACAGATGCATATGCAAGTTATAAACCCATAAAGGAAAAATAACAGATTAGGAGTGAGAAACAGGAAGGCTGAGAGGTGTTGCCTGAATGACTACACCGGGTGAAGGAAACATGTCACAACAGGATTAGGAAGAAGAATGCAACCTGCCCCCTTAGGCAGCCCCTCACCCAGCCCAAATTGGCAAGAACTTGCCAAAGAAATATATTCTCCTTGAGAACGGTCATAGCAATTTTTCAACAATAGACTCAGACATTTTGGAGGGTGGGGGGCCTAATAAGTAGCCCCTGTCTCAATGGTTAAGAGTAGAATGCAGAACAGATCCACAGGCAGGCAGATTCCCAGAGGAGAGGGAAAGAAGCTGCGGCGAGCCTCAGGCCAACACTGGAGGCTGAGAAAGCAAATGCCCAAGGTCAGGTGCAGCTGCTCCTCTCCGCCCCCCCCACGCAAGGGCCTCCGCATGGGCAGCCTTGACCCAATCAAACTGCCTCACCTCAGACCAGGAGTTTGACTTAAGTTCTATTTACCACAAATGGGCTCTAAGGAAAGGGCCCCGAATCTCTAGGACTGGAAGCCTCTCTTCACAGTACGTTTCATTACCTTGGCAATTAAACTTGGTAATGACATAGCAGAATGGCAGCTCAGGGTCCCTGCCCCTGCCCCTGTCCCCAGAGCTGTTGAGTGACAGCCACCTCCGGGGCCCACATGGGTGGTGTGTGCTGCCCTTGCCCTTCCAAGTCTTGAGGGTGTAACTGGTGTGCCTCTCCCAGCTCCAGCTGTTCCCTGGAGACCCCGGGAGTCCCAGCTGCACCTCCCTGGGTCTGTGTCCTGTGCCCAAACTTTTCTCTTCTGTTAAGGACACTGCTTGTTTTGGGATTTGGGCCCTAACTCAGGATGACCTTGTCTTAACTCAAAGACATCTGCAAAGACCCTACTTCCCAATCAGGACAGTCTGAGGTCCCAGGGGGACTGGAATCTTGGGGGATGAGTATCCAGTGCCTCCAAAACCTTCAGGGTGAAGATTGCTGGAAGGCTGGGCTCTGCCGGTGCCGCCAGCACCTCTACGGCCTCCTACTGCCCTCTCCAATGCACTCTGGACACCTGGTCTGACGCAGGTAGAGCTCAACTCTCAAATAAAGGAACTTTCCAGAGTTATGACAGACAAGGACCTGGGTGAGCAGTGTCCGCGGGCCCAGCCAGGCTGGGGGCGCCTGCAGGAAGCCCCTGGGGTCCCCTCAGTGGGGACTTCACGGTCAGGACTCAGCTTTTCCTGTCCATCACTCAGACCTTCCTCCAGAGCGGTAGGTTTGAAAGGAGAGGCAGGCCAGCTGGGTGGGCTGGTCCTCGGGCTGATGTGCTCGGGTCCACCACACACCCTGCCTAAAGTTGGGCTTCGGAACCAGGGAGCTTGTTAAGCTGGACTCAACCGGTGATGCAGGTGACACTCGGGGCGTCTTAGCCTCCCCTACATTCCTCAGTCTCTTCAGAACTCGACCATGGAAGACCGTGCCATTTACTGGGTACCCCAAAACCCTCAGCAACATGCAATGCTTGCTTTTAACACCATTCCCCCCCAACTTTGAACACAACCTAGTTGCATCAGCCTCATTCCCTTCACATGCCCACAACAACACCCAACGTGAAAAGGAGAGCGGCCAGCCCAAGTCAGCTTGAACTTTCCATAAAAGGCCAGCCGAGGGCATTGATTTCCGTGGGACAGCTGCTCCGCATTCCAAATAAGGCAACAAAGGAGCCAGCCCGGTTGTGAACAGCTTAGTGAAAATCTGCTAAACACCGAGCTCTCAAAGGAGAGGAAGCAGGGCCACCCGCTCGCCTTCAGTCCCCGTCACGGAGACTATTTCTCTACCCCAGGCTGCCCCGATTCTGTTTGCAGAAATGTACAAACACAGCCCGCAAACCTGCACCGGTGGAAAGACCTGGATCAATACGAGTAACAGAAGAAGGAAGAAAAGTGAAAAGAAAAGATTTTATCAAGCCTGTTGACTTTAAAGATACCTTAAAGACCTGCACAAACACACCTGCTTCTTCAGAGCCAGCGGAGCGCAGAGCAAACATGTCTCTCCTTGAAAAGAAAGGGGTGAGAACAGACATGGCAGCGCATAGCCAGTCTCCCCAGGAGGTGCTAGCGGCTCAACCGGTGAAGTCGTAGAAGCCTAATCTTTGGGTCAAAAAAGTTTAAAAACCAGTGATCACTGTCTACCCAGGGCTTTGAATTAAGCCTGCGTCTCACTGGGGACAGTGGTGAGCCAGGAATATTTGACAATTGGGTCCCAAGGTGGGGACTTGATTTGTCCCATCTGCCCATTTCTGTGGTGTAAATACTCCTGGGTTGCTGATTCTGAGCCACCAGTGTGGCTCCCTTAATGGAGAACGGGGGAGATATGTGAAGTAGAACAAGGTTCCTTCTCCCCTCTGCAGAGACCGTGCATGCAACTCTCCCACCAGAGTCTAGGCTATAGCAAAATGTGCTAAAATCATTAGGAAGTGATGAGTTTGGAGCATTTATGACCTTTACTTTTAATATACCTTATTTAATTGCAAGTGTTTATATTAATATTTTTAAATAATGCTTCTTCAACAATCAGCTTCTAGATTTCCAGATAATTTAGAAATGAGCTTGAGTTGGAGCGAGTTACTCCGGCATATGCTGCCTGGGAGCTTGTAGGAAACACCCACCTCCTTCTTCTCCCCAGCCCACCATTGCGTGGGGCCCAATGAGCCAGAACCTCCCAGACTGGGCACTGCACATGCATACTGCGGTGCTTCTAGCAGACATTCTCAGACGAGAGACAGCAACGGGCCTCATTAATCCATTTTGCAAAAAAGAGAAACAGACTCGGATGTTAAATGTCCTGCCTGCTGGTTAACGCCAGACCAGGCTGGGACACGCAGCGTTAGGTCCTGTCTCTCCCCCAGCCCTCCACCCAGTCACTGCAGCATTGGATCTATTTTTAAAGCGTTGTGACTGGCATTAGGGTCCAGATAGCAAGACCTCATTACTTTTTAATTATTTTAACAAGAGCTGAACTAAAGTTGATCTTTATGCGATCTATAAAAAGGGCTTAGCCGAGAAGCTCATAGGTAAGCAAGAAAAAAAGGAGACCTCAGTGTTCTCCAGAAACCAGCTTTGTATCTGTTTTCACACAAACCACCTGCAGATTAATAGCAAATGACAACACACAGGCTTCTGAGCACCCTACCCAGGCGGTTCACAGCGGGGGAATCCAGCCCCAGCTCTCGAGGCGCCAGAAAGCTTTCCAGGGCAGGTCCCGAGCCAGTTTCTCTCCTACCGTTAGTGGAGAGAACATTCCACCGCTAATGGTGAAAGACACAGCCCCAAAGAGATGAAATCTGAGTTCCAAGGGAAGCTGGTTCAGTTAAGCCACAGGTAAGAACCCACTTCAGTTGAGTGAGGTCACTGCTCCCAGCGTCTTTGCTGTCCTTTCACTGTGGTGAGTGTGTGTAAGTAGCTTCTCTTCCTTGTCCTGGAAGAAGGCCACTGGGGACCCCAGTGAGATCCCTGGTTCACCTCATGTTGGAAGAGCACCCCTGTGTGTGAAGGCTCAAGGTCATAGTAACCCAAGTCTCGAAGGAGCAACCTTTTCGGCAGATCCTTCCAGAACATCCTCAGCCTCGGGCTCATGTCACGGCGTCTCTGAGGCCATCCTTGCTGTCCGTCCTTGTCCCTGCAGAGGAGGGCTGTTGAGGAGGTGACTAGGTGGAGAGGCTGTGGGGGCCAGGCAGGTGTGGAGGAGGCCTCTGCAAAGTGGGGAGTGGGGGGGCGTCCTGCACTTTCTTCATTTGAACAAGCACATCCCTGTCTCGTATCCTTTCTCTTACAGGTGGGCCAACTCCTCGGTGCAGGAAAACCTGGAAACAGTTTCCTCCTCACACCCTAGGCAGCTTCTGGTTTCTAGGGCCACAGAGACCTTCACCTGTTTCGAAGGCCACACTCACTAACCCCCAAATGGAGAGCTAGCTCTCTCATATGCTTCTCCAGTGGGAAAACTGCATCCAGAATTTTCCATGCCTGCCCTTCCTGACACCCCTCACCCCTCCTGGAGTGGGGGCTTCCAAAGATGGTCATGTCAGTGTCCCTTCTCCAGCCCCTACTGTGTGTATATTTAGAGAGGGTCTCATGACCTCTTAGCACCCCCATGGCCTCACGGGTGCCCTAAGGGTAATGGCGTGCACCCTGTGGGTTGGAGTGAGCATCAAGGGCAACTGTGTGTGCAGTTGCAGGAGCCAGAGCCCCTCCGATTCTGAAACCGTCTCCAAGTTTCCCCCAAACCCGCTCGGGGACCTGGGTCTCTCTGTGGGCACTGTCGTCACTTATTAGCCATCTTCGTATTATCTGTAGGGTTGTCACATAAGACACAGGGCACCCAGTTAGATGTGAATTTCCGATTAAAAAAAAAGTAATTTTTAGCAAACATATGCCCCATGCAATATTTTTATTTACTAAATCTGGCAACCCCAAGTTAACGAGAGCACGTGTTCCAGCAGGTTGGACACCAGCTCTGGTTGATCCGTGCTCCCCGGCCTCCTCTCCCCACTTCCCCAGTCTGGCCCAGCGCCTGGCACTGAGTGAGTAGCCAATAGATATTGTTTCTCAACAGGGGCACTACCACCCCCTAGGGGCTGTGTAGGAAATAGGAGGCATTTTTGATTGACACCAATGGGGGGGCGGGACCAAGACAGGAGCCAGGGACCTGCCAGGCAGTTAATGGCAGCTCTCAACAGAAACGTGTCCCTTGTCACACAGAGCATTCATCTAAGTGAAGCCTTACATGCGTCTGAACCAAGAAATGGACTCCTTATGAGCCTACAGGGAATTTTTCTCTGTATCTTCCAAGAATGCAACTTGGATGGAGATGTCCAGGAAGACTGTATTTCACCTTGCTGTAACCGAGAGACCCCTACTGTGTGGCGAGATCATCGCATCTGGCTCTTGAGACTTCTCTGGCGTGTCCTTTACAAATGGTCAAAAGCTGGGCCCAGGGGACAAACGCCAGGCCGGCGAAGAAGAGGGAAGAGTCTGTTCATCTCGCTTTACAGACAAAACCATCTCCTGCCTGGGAGCCCTCCCACCTTCAGCTGACTCCGAGCCCTTGCCTCAGCCTCCCCAGAGTCCAGGGAGGGCTGGGGTAGGGGGGACTCCCAGGCCATCTCCAGATGATTCCAGCAGAAACCCAACACAGCCAACTGGTGCTTGAGGAAACAGAGGGGCTTTTGACCTAATTACTCCCAATTGGTTGTCTCCATCGATCACATTCTCTTGATAATTGCCCGACCCCCCACTTCTAGGTGGGGGGTGCTGTTCTCCTGCGGAATAAATGGGGTGTGACGCTGAGAAGCCTGCAGGCCTTTGCTTTCCACACACTGGGCCTTTGTGGAGGAGTATTTTGTTTACCACCATTAAAAGGAAAGGAACACAAACAGGGAGCACGTGAGGGGGGCGGGGGTCGTGGGGGGCCCAGGCTCGCTCCTCAGGGAGGGAGTCTGCTAGTGTAAGCTGAGCTGGGGCCTGAGCCCCAGGGGCACCCCACCATCTGGCCCAGATCCCACTGAGCTGGCCACTCACTCCAGGTCTGGGGGCTCTGATCCTGCCAGGAACCCCAGCTGTGGGCCTCTCCCCAAGGGCAAAGTCAGGACCGGCCCCTGCCTGCCGCTCTCGGCCTCTCCCACCAGCCGGCTCCCTTCAGCTCAGTCGCAGGCCCGGAAAGGATGGCGCACGTGGCACGTGTCCGCGGCCTGAGCCCCGCCCCTGCCTGGGCTCCACCAGCCCTTGGCAGCCTCAGCGCTTCCTGCAGCTCTGTCTCCTCCGGGATTCTGACCCGACCCCCTAGCTTCCCTGATGCCCCCAAACGCAGCCTCTCTAAACTACGCCAGCTGATGACAGGCGCCATTCGCCTCCCCCTCATTTCTGGGTCCTGGCCCCCAGCCGCCTGTGCGCTCCTGTCCTGCCACCCGGAGCCCACCGCAGCGCAGGTACCAGCAGGGCAATGGACACACCGCGTGCTGCACCGCTGCCTGTGCGCGGACACCGCCGCGGGGGGCAGCCTCAGCGATGGCTCCCGGCCGGAGCCCAGTCCCGTTAGAGGCAGGCCGGCCGTCCCCCGCCCCGCCCAGGGGGACCCACGCAGCCCCCCAAACCAGCCCCCGAAGAGGCCCCCGCGAATGTGAGCCTCACCCCCACTGGCGCCTGCCCCCCGCGCCAGCACTGTGAGCGGCTGGCTCAGGAAGACTTTTTGGGAATCAAAGGCAAACGGAGAGGGCTGGGCTTGAGGGGGTGTTTCATCAAAGGCAAAGGGGGGCTTGTCCACCACGGCGCCCTGCTCCACCTTTCCACCGCCACTAAGCGCTGAGCGGAGGGGCCGTCCCGGCCCTGCCTGCGTAGCCAATCCTCACACGTGGGCAGCCCCACCCCTAGTTTAGTAGTTGGGGGTTTTGACAGACCTGGTAACTTCCGTTATAACTTCTACGTTCCCCTAAATCTGTGGTTCTCCCCCGGGGTGATACTGCGCCCCCCTCCAACATTTTTGTCTGGAAACATTTTTTGATGGGTCAAAATGGGGGAGGGAGGGGCTCTACTGGCGTTTAAGGGGCAGAAGCTGGGGTGCTGATAAGTACAGTGCCATGCACAGGAGGGGCCCCCAACAAAAATCATGCAACCCGAAACGCCAACAGCCCCGGAGGTGAGCACCTGCCTGGATCCTGGGGTGCACTGAGGTTTGTGTGTGCAGAGTGTACCTTTCCCAAGAGGGGCTGGACTGTTTGATTCCAGCTCTGCTTCTCTTCCTTGCAGGGGAGATGCCCACAGCGCCCCAAAAATGAGGAGTGAGGCCCCAGGGGAGCAGTGCAGGAGCTGGCTTCTGCTCCCCGGGAAGCCCATAGACGGTCACTCCAGCTCACAGGAAGGCCGCAATGAAAGGCTGATGAGAGACATGGAAAGAGAACACTTTTGTTTCCAAGCTGATGCACAAAGGTGGAGAAGTTTTGAATGGAGCCAAACCACACCTCCACTGGGCCATGAAAAATGCACACATGGACAGGACAGAACCATGCACGGGACCCGCCTTTCATGCGCCTGGCAGCGGGGCTTAGCGAACGAAACGTGAAGGTTTATTTGCTTAGTGGCAGCTCTCGGGGAATAGCCCTGCCTGTCGCGGCAGGTAAAGCCTGTCGCTCAGCTGCGCTAGAGTTTTTCAACACAGGATTTCTCTGTTTGACAATATTTGAACAGATGGCGCGGGGGGGGGGGGGGGGGGGGGGGGGGGGGGGGCGGGGAAGCACCCAGGATGGTGAGGTGCCCTGCGGTTTCCAGCCCGAGATCCCCGTCCAGATCATTCCTTTGTTGGCCGATGTGTTTCTAGAACTCTCCACGATCTCACTTCTGTTTGATTTACCCCGGACGGACCCCTTTTGCCAGTGCTTTCTCCCGGCAGTTTATTGCTGCTGTCACTTAGGATCTTGCGCCAGGCAAACCCAACTAAGCGTGGCATAAGCAACAAAGATAAGTGATGATTTTGTGTAAGAAGACATGAAAAGTGGACAATTCCGGCTGCTGTCACATGGGTCAACGTGTCACTGGGGACTTTTTCTGCTTAGGTGCTCTTGATGAGTTAGAATTCCATCTTTAAATTCATCACCTTAAGAACTCATCAAGTCCTTAAGATGCTTCTGCAGCTGCAGACACGGGTCCCCCAACAGGAGAGAAAAGATGGCAGCACCTAAGTGACCAGCCTCGCCCGGGACCGAGGGGGGAGGGTTCCTGGAACATCCCAGGCAATGGGACAAGTCGGTTCCCATGACCCTTTTTTACTGGCACAGGAAATGTCCAGAAGCTCCGGTATACCCACTTAAGGTTTGTTTTTTTGGAGGGGAGGGATCAGAATTAGGTCCCATTCTCACTCAAAACATCTGCCAGAGGGGCCTCCCTGGTGGCGCAGCGGTTGAGCGCTGCACTGTGGAGCTGTCGGCAGCAGCGCTGCAAGTTCGACACCCAAAGGGGGAGAATCCCACATGGTGTGGCAGACCTCTCCTGCCTCGCCCGCTGCTCCCCTCAGCAGTGTATTTCTGATCTGCCTGTTCTGCTCCCCGCTCTATCTCTGGTGAACCCTCTTGCCACCCCACGCCTCTGGCCTGTACCCCAGCTTGTATGTATAAATAAATAAATAAATCTTTTAAAAAAAATCTGCCAGAGCATGCTCACGAGACAATGTCATCTTCCAGTTAACCAGGCCTTCCCAACTAGCAAAGTCTTTCTGACTACTCACTCACTTATTCACTCACTGAACAATCATTGAACAATCACGTGTTGACGCCTCCAGTGAGCAAGTCCTGGCCAGGCTGCCGGGCATACACACTCCGCTTCCCATCACACCAGAAAGTACCTGCACCAAAGGCGTGATTTCAAGTGTGACAAAGAGTTGTCAGTCTGGGGTCTAGGCCAGGAAACAGGAACTGAAGAGTCGGATCTGGAAGGCTTCCTGGAGGAAGAGATGGTGAAGCAGAGGTGGCAAGGCTGGCAGAACTGATTGGGAGATGGGGAGGGGAGGGGTGGCAAGAAGAGCTATTTCCCTGCAGCTGTGGGAGGAGGGAGAGCTGGACACGCCTGGAGGGCAAAGGGGAGGAGGCCTGCAGGACACAGACCGGGCTGTGGCCAGTTGGGGAAGAAGCAGCTCGGGCCTGGGTGTGGTCTCCACTTCCTGCCCCAAGCTGCAGCGGCTTCCTCTCACTCCTGGCCTCCTGGAGAGCAGCCTCTGAGAGGCCCCCTCCTCCCCCTCGAGGAGTGAGTTCCCAGGGCAGAACCTGGGGAGCTGGGGGCTCTTCTGGGTCGCGTGTGGACACCTTCTCCTGGTCCTTCTCGGAGTTTCATGTGCAAACAAATCCTCGGGGGTGTGGGCGTTCCTCACAAGTCCCCAGGGGTGCTGAGACTGCTGGTCCCAGGGCCGTACTTTTTATAGCAAAGCCTCCATCCACCTGCTTCTTGAAGCTCCTTGCTGCTCCCATCCTGCCAGACCTGACCAGTGACAACTGTCTCCATCAGTTCCATTCTCCTGTCTTGACCTTTGTCCTCAATTGCTTTAAAATTTCAGATAGCACCGTCCTGGGCCCAGCCACCACCAGAAACCCACTTAGTGCCTCCTTAGCACAGCAAGCAGCGGGTCATCGTCGGAAAGGCACTCATGCTGAAGTGTTCTATCACCTAACTAATGGGCCGTGGCCCCTGGGTGACTGATGGACCGTGGGCCACCCTTGCCCTCTGTGACCGCAGCAGTTCAACAAGCAAAGAGACAAGCCAGCGGTGACTGCTCCCTGACTCGTGCTGGGTGTCCTTGCAGCAGCCAGGGGATAAAGTCAGGGACAGAACCACTCACTCTCACGGAGCTCACGACCAGCCGAAGGGGATGGTCCAAAAGGAGATGGAATTGGATGTGCCGAGGGGGAAAAATAAGGATGGGAAGTTGAAGTTATAGCTCAGGCAGCCAGGGAAGGCTTGGCCAACAATGTAGATTTTACTGCAAATTGCCTGTGGGAACAGAGGGGGTTTGTCTCATGTGGCTCACACGTAACTTCACAGAACTCCTGTGTGCCGTTTCTGTCCTCTCGCCATTCCTTGTGGGCCATCCTTTCTTTCTGATCTCTCACCATCTTTCTCATCCACCCCCGACTCTCACCCCCTAACCCTCCCCCCCACCCCCTCCCTTTGTAGTCTGGTAAAATCTCACTGTCTCTCGCTGCCAAGAGTAGTCCCTGAAAGGTACATCTGGGTCACTCTCCCGAACCCAGGATGTCCCAACAGGTCACCCATACTGTTTCCCTGGAACTTTCATTTTTGTTGGAAAGGTTTATAAAAATGGTGAGGAGTGACCTTCAAGCCAGTGGGTGGTGCTCTTGGCCAACTCCATGGGAGAAGGTGGAGATTTCCAGATTCCACCCCCTGAGCAGGGACTGATGGGAAAAAGGGGCGGAGTTGGGGCTTTTGGCAGTTGGCTTTGGCAGTTGAACCCCTCCAGAGAAGGGTGTCTGTGAAGATGCTGCCAGCTTGCCATGTGAGGCTTCAGCTTGGACCTAAGTCTCTGCTCAGCGGACTCTGTCTGGACGTGTCAGCCAGTAAATTCTCTCTCTCTTAGATCTCTCTTTTCTCACTCCCTCCTATGTAAATAAATCTTGTTAGTGTTGTTTCTCCCCATGTGTCTCCTTTTGGGTCCTGTCCTGTGTTCTTAAGCATGGGGGTGAGGACACATCAACCGATTAATCCAGTTCCCAGGTTTGCTCTGTTTCAGGATTATGGGTTTTGCTGTTAAGGCAACAGAGAGAGTTGTAGAGTGTTAGCAGGGGAGCAGGGAGAGGGGGTCACATATGTGCTTTAAAGTCATTCTGGCTTCAGTGGGGAGACCGTGGTATCTTGCTTTCATGTTCTTGACAAGCCACCTTAAATTCTCCTTAGAACAAGGTGACTATAAAAAAATCACATTTTTTAAAAGGGTTTTCATACATTATCTTATCTGAACTCAAAACAGACTCTTAAGGGCACAAATCCTTGCACTACATGTGTGTCTTTAGCAAATTAACTTTCAGTCTTTTTCATCAATAAAATGAGAATTATTTTATTTCTTACTGTAGAATCGTTGTAAGGATTAAATAACTTTAAGCTTCATAGAGATTGTCTGGCACATAGGAAGTCCTTAGTAAATGTTAGTGTTTACTGCTTATGGGAATTTTAAAACAAGGTTACAATTTTTTTCACTCCTCTCTTTGCAGGGGGTGGGGGGGAGCGTAGCCTATGGTCCTTCTGCTTGAATCTGGGAGGGGGCTCTGACCGCTTCCACCATTAGCATACAGGAAAAGTGTGACTTCCGAGGTTGAGTCATAAAAAGCCCTTCTTTCTTGTTCATGGGGAACCCTCACTTTTGGAGCCTGGAATTGCCATAGAAGATCAACAATTCTGAGACAGGCCATGGAGGTGTGAGAAGCTCCAGCCCTCAGTTCAGCTGAGCCCAGCCTTGCGGCTGTCCCTGCCAAGGTGCCAGACATCCCTGTCCAGTCCTCCAGACTGGCCCATTGCTAGCTGAGTGCCACCATGGACCTGCATCCATCAACACCAAATCCAACAAATGAGCCACCCAGCCAAGCCCACCTGAATTCATGACCCACCACATCGGGCATTATAGTAAAATGATGATTGTTTTAAGTCAGGTAGTGTTGGGACGGTCTGTTACATAGCTGTACGTAACAGGCACGCTGCTAGTGTAACTACTTTCGTTATTAGTATATTATCAGTATTAGTATTAAGCAACTGATAAGGCAAACACTATGTGTCTACCTAAGAGAGGAGGCAAAGGACAGAGAGTTAAAAGGGTGGATAGAAAGTAGGTATGCTCACAACTAGTCTCAGGTCGGATGTGATCAGCCTCCTGGGTGGGACACAGCTAGTCTCCTGGGTTGGGACTCCTTCCTCCATCTGCCATGGCTTTTCTGCTGATTCCCGCACTAACCATTTTTGGCAGGTAAACTGTTCTTTGCGAAGCTGCAGAAATGTTCCTGTCAACTCTTTCTGCCAGGACTCAACTTCCAGAAAAATTACTCATGTGATCTGGCCCCTAAGTCCATCTCAAGCTCTGCCTAGTGCAAGCACTGCCATGCTGATGGCCGTCATTAAAAACGCTGGAAGTGCAAAGCCAAACCAAACGCCAAACCAACACGCACACCTCCTCACACACACTTTTTGAATTAAAATAATAAAAAAATCTAAATTCCTGATATCCCCTGAATACAGCAGAGGGGCCTTGGCGAATCCACTCGCTGGAATACACCAGCCAAGGAGGTAAAACTCTGACGAGCCTATATTCTTTCTACCCGTCAAAGGGAAGCAAAACGA
This sequence comes from Scalopus aquaticus, assembly GCA_004024925.1. NCBI lineage: Eukaryota > Metazoa > Chordata > Mammalia > Eulipotyphla > Talpidae > Scalopus > Scalopus aquaticus. Next base: position 24,728 of record PVIJ01002788.1, read on the forward strand.
CACCGTGCCTTTAATCAATATTTATGTAACACTCACCAAAAGCTGTACTTGCTTAAGGAAAATATAACCTTTCTCCCTTTAAACACCTTTTACTTGTTACTCAAATAGGAAGTTATTCTTTCAGAATTAGCTACATCTGTCCACCCAGCATTCCTAATCACTGGGTCTGAAGTTCTTAGCATCTCCCACCTTCTCAATAACTTTCTCTTTAGCTTAGATTTTATTGATTTTTGATGACTCCTGAAGGGGTTCCGGACAGGAGAAGTTTTTAGGACTGGGGTAATATGGTTTTTACATTCAGGGCTACGCTATTTTTTTTATTAGTGTTTCAACTCAGAGTAAGACCATGGGACAAATCCAGGCCAAATGCAGTCAGTTTTTTTATGAACAGTCCCACAGACCAACCTTTATTTTAAGCCTTCATGTTCCAACTTCCTTGTCTCCTTTGTCGGCTTAAGAGCTGCCCAGCGTGTTCTCAAATGTGTTTCTGTTGGATCAGCACGGTTAGGGCGCTGTGGCAGGAAAGAGTGGATAAGGTGGCTGAAAACTCAAGTCACTTCTGCGGCTGCCGTAACTGGTCAGGGCCCACAGTACCCTTTCCGACTCTGCTGATGCTTTGTAACCTCCTATCAATGTCTATGTTTTCCAGCTTTAGGCCTTGACTGAAAACCAGGCCGATTCTTTCTTCTGCTTTCTGCCCGCATCCAGCCAGCTCCCTGGACTCTGCGTCAACCGTCGGTGCCCCTCCCGCTAACACCCTCACCCGATCACTGGAATCACACGCAATTAGGTTAGTCTTGGTAACTTTCCAGCTTTCTAGCGCAATGGTGGGTGGAGCTTTTCTTTAATTCCCCGGGAAAACAAGACAGCCTGCGGGTCTGGTGGGGGTGGTCCCCGAACGAGGGTTTGGCCAGCCTGGCCTCAGGGGCCTGGTGGCCGTTTGCCTGAGGTATTCTATCAGCAGCCTGCCCTGGGCTTTTCTACATGCCACCTGACCCAAGTGGACGCCAAGGAGGTGGAAAAGGAGGTCCTGGGAGACTGGAAGCAAATAGTAAGATGGGTGGACTTAATCCTGCCTTTTCGTTTGACTAGAATTTGCAAGCCACTCTCTGCCTGCCACACAAACACAACCACTTCAAGTGTGAAAATGAATACACAAAAACCTCATTTAAATGAGGTGGAGGCCAGAAGTGAGCTCTCAGCTCACAGCGCAGAACCAGAAGACAAGCCCAGCTATTCCGCAGGATGCCAGGGCAGAAGAAGGTGGCACCGCCCTCCACAGCAGCTTTTACTCATGCTTCTGGGGAAGTAATGAGTGTGTTTCACCACGAAAGCGGGCTTTCCAAGTTGTTTTTTGTTGTTGTTTGTGCATAAATTAATTTTTCTGGAAAAGTTGATGGCTGCTTCTTTGTTTAAAGTGAGCAGTGGATGTTCTGTGGACACCTAGGGCAGCCCAAGCTCTCAGGGGCAGGTTTACTGTGATAGTTTCCAGAATTAACTTTGAAGTATATATTACTTAGTACCCCGCCTTGTTCCAGAAAGGTTTTAAAGCAGCTAACTGGATTTTATAATCATGAAAAGCTGATTCAACTTCTTATTTGATTAAAGACAAAAATGGAGGGAAATGGGGGGATGTAAATGGGGGGAAAAAACTTTGAATCCCCCTTTATAAAGTTATTCAAGAGGGTTACCGCATTTTACAATAAGCAGAAGTTTCTAGTAATTGAATACTGTTCAGTATCTGTCCAAAATTTTCCTTTCAACCTAGTAAATCATAGCTAATATATAGTGTTTTCGTTCCATCCAAACGTCCAGGAAATCTGATGTCATTGTATAAATTATGCAGGAAAAATATTTTGCACATGCATAGCTGAGCCATCACAAGATTTGGGGGAACCTAGACATCGCTGCCCTTACCTGTGGTGTGGCAAGTCCCGCTCTGATCCATTCATTGTTTCATTTCATTCAACAAGGAGGCACAGCATTTTCTAATTTTTTTCCTTCTATGAGTCACTTGAAACTCCATGTTTCCGTGATTTAGGAAAACATTCAAATGCCACACTTTTGAAATTTTATAAATACACTTCTGATTGTGTCTTCAGGGCAGGTCAGGATTTTGGCCACTTGGTCAATTCTGCTGGACTGGTCACTGCTGTGTCTGCCCTGTCCCTTCCCAAGTAACCCTCAGGAATGGACGGACTCTGGAGAAAGGAGAGAAGTGCCTTGCCCTCTGGTGCGGGATGCCCATGACACTCACGTCTGCCTTCCTGCTGTGTTCAGGTGTAGATGGTCACACCGGGCGTCAGGGAAGTTCCCTCCAGAGAGAGGTTACAGTGCTTTCAATTATTTCTAGTTGGACATTTTGTGTACCTTGACTATCCTGAGAAAGGCAAACAGAGCTATCTGGGGCCTCCAGGAGCCCAGAGCCTGTGGTCTGGTGCCCCCCTTGACTCTTCCTACACCGCCAGCATCTTTTGCCCCAAACATGGTCACAAAGGAATGTTGGTGAAAATCAGACTGTGCCACACGGTAGAGACGCCTATATGGGTCACACATCTCCATTAACTGCTGCGTGTTGGGCAGCTCTGAGGGGCTGGCCCTGGCCTAAGTGACCATCACATGCAGGTTCCCCCTGCAGAGGGGACACCTTCAACCACACTTTCCAGATGAGGAAGCTGAAGCTCAGAGAAACCAGGATGTTCTAAAAATGCCCCAGAATTCGTTTTATTCATTAGGGAAGACACACAAACACAGAAATGACTGTCAGCAAGGAAGGCGTTTACGCTTAGAGTCTCAGGAGCAGGGGGCACAGAAGGCCTTGCGGTGCCACCAGGGAAGTGCCAGGGTCTGACTGGAAAGCGCTCCCTGCTTCCCTCCCTTGGGCAGACCCACCTTGCATCTTTGGGCCTCAGAGAATCAGTGCTGTGCCAGTGTTTATATGTGCACTTAAGAAATCCCTAAGGCAGAAGACAGTGTGGCTGTCAAAGAGTTCTCCTGCATGTTCGAGAACCTTCCCCCAGATCTCCTCTGTGTCATCATCCCTGTGCAGACCCACTGGCCCCTCAACTGACACACAGGTGCATGGAGGTCTGTGGAGCAAGAGGGGACATAAGAGGTGTATTGAGAGCGTGGTGGGTTTAGATCAACCCTGCCCAACAGAAATAAGACAAGGGCCTTCCTGGTGGCTCAAGGGGTTAAGTCTCAGCGCTATGAAGCTATCCGCAGCCACTGCACCACGAGTTCGATCCCCGGCCAGGGAGCTTCCCACAGAGTGCAGCAAACTTCTGCCTTTCCCGCTGCTCCCCTCAGCAGTGGATTTCAGTAGATCTGCCTGTTCTGCTCCCCACTCTGTCTCTCGTGAACCCTCTCACCCCCCCACCTCTAGCCTGCACCCCAGCTCTTATATACATAAATAAACAAAGAAAGAAAGAAATCATTTTTTAGAAAAGAAATAGGACGCACACAACAGACACCAGATTAAACTTACCAGTCACCACATTAAAAAGATAAAAAGAATAAAAAGATAAAAAGAAACAGGGGAGGCTAATTTTAGTTATTTCTGCTATTTAAGCCAAGAATATCATCGTTTAAATAAGGAAGCCATTCAGAAATTATTAATGAGGTGTTTTATATTAATTTCTTCTTACTAGGTCTTTGAAGTTGGTGGGTGTGTGTTTTATACTTACAGCATATTTCAGTTAGCACCAGCCACATCAGACACTCAGATTTCCCAAATCATGTGGCCGGCGGCCACCCTCCTGGACACACACAGTCAACCCTCAACCCCGCAGGTCCATACATGGAGTCTTTTCCATCCTTGGTTCTGCAGATTCAACCAACCGTGAATGCCAGTTGGTCGAATCCCGGATGCAGACGCATGGCTAGGACCCGCCGACTATAAGTCCTATTCAGAATTTTGGCTGCATGAGGTCGATACCCCTAAATTCTTTTTCTCCAGAGTTGTTCAAGGGGCCACAGTCCTAGCCTAGTTCTTTCCATTTCCACGGACAGGAAACGGAAGGATCATCCATCTGGAGGTAACGAATTTATGCAAGAGAGATGGGTTGACTCTAAGTCTTAAAACAAAAATGAGACAGAAGAACAAAATGTATGAAAGAGGGAAAAAAGCACAGGCAGGAGAAGCTCTGAGGCAGAGTCGCCCATTCACGGTGTTTGTTCCAACGCCGAGCTCCAAACACCCACCCGCTGACTGCTGACGGCCTGTCCCCCAGGACGCAGCGGCTGCGGCTGTGTGCAGCTCCTGACCAGCCAGCAGTATCCAAACTTGAACTGGGGGTGTGACTCTGCCCCAGAGCTCAGCCACGGGGTCACTTATGTTTGCGCCGAGGCGGAACATTTTCTTCTGGAAGGATTTGTGATTAAGATGCCAGAGTCCAAAAGTAACTTGCTTGCATGGTTTTCACCCCAATGTTGACAGGAAAAATCCAGCAGGATGGCGCCCTGGTCGTGACAAGAGGCCAGGAGGCTGTGGCGTCTCCCTCATGGGCCATATAGCCATTTCTTTAGAAAACAGGTATTTTTTTCAGACTGGAAATATCTGTCCTTTAGCTTAAAGAAGAATACTGAAGTGTGCATTAATCATATCCCGCCACATGAAAGGAAGCACCCCATCCATCCTCTGAGTGTCACTGGGGTGGGGCCCCCCAGCCAGAAACATGAGGACGGGGCCACCGTACCCGCTGCTCTCGCCACACACCCTCTCCGCTTCCTCCTGCCTTCCCTGTGGCCTGTCCTTTCCCGGGCTGGAGAGGTGTGCCAAGACAGTCGACCTGACTTACCATCCTCCTTGGACGCACCTGCAGGTTGGTCCAGCATTCACACCGAGCCTTTCCCAATGTCCCTACCTACCCACATGCCCCCGGTGTTTCCTCAGGACAGATTTGCAGCAGGTGCTGGGCCCGCCCTCAGAGGGTGGAAAATCCACAGCACAGGAGCATCTCACCTGCCTCCCTGGCTTGGCCAGTGCCTGCTATTGGGGAGATCCCCCTGAAACTCCTCTGGGAAACATTGCCCCTAAACTCTATATCTGGGGAGCAGGACAGGGCTTCTGGATCACCCTGTTCCACATTCTTCTTCTCACCTCCCCATGAGAGGTGAGATGTCAGCAGCCCTGTTCCCAAGCTCAGCCTGGTCTCGCCAAGGCTTTCGAGCCCCAGCAGCCACTGGAGTTGCACTTTGATGCCCCCAAGGCTCAGTCTAACTCCCCTCTCTGGATCCAAAAGCCTCTGGGCTGACGCTCAGAGTGTAGACAGCCACGGAAGATTCAAGAAATCACATCCAGGGACAGCACTATTAGACTAAGCTGGACTGGAAGATCTGCTGGCTCTTATCTTCAGATGGGTTCTTTCCTACGGGGGCGTCTCAGGCTTCCAGACCATAAACTTCTGGCTCAAGCATCCACTTTGGAAATGCCTAAGCCTGTCAAAATCCTAGAGTGAGCAGACTTGTTTCTTGATTTGTGCATATCACAGAGTTGTCAACCCTATCTCTGGAAGTGATATGGGGCCACTTGGAGACTGTGGGGAGGATGGCCCTGCAAGAAGCTGATGAGGATTGGGGGACAAGAGAGGACAACTCAGGGGTGGGACAGATGCTTTTAAAAGCAGTGCAGCCTCTGCCTTCAGGGATGTGAGCTGGTGTATTAGTCAGCATTGCTGCAGTAACAAATAGTCCTGAACTTCCCGTGGCTAAAACAGCAAATGCATCCTTCTCACTGTCACGGGGTCTGCTGCTGTGACCCTCCTCCACCAGCCTCTCATTCTGGGACCCAGACTCCAGAAAGAAGATTGTTCTGGCGCATAGGACTCAGGAAGATCTGGAGAGCTGGTGGAAGCCCCTCCATAACCTGTAGATAGGTCCTGGTCCTCATGTTCCCTTGGATAAAACTTACCACCCCCCCATAAGCCCATGGAGAAAGTCTGACAGGGAAGGGAAGAGTGGATAATTGTGAACACACCCTCACTGCAGCAGCTACATGTCCCAAACTCTGTCATACACTGGGACAATGAGGCACCAGCTTGTCCAGGGCCCACATTCAGTTAGCAGAACCAGGCTTGGACTGAATCTCCTGGCAATCAACCATGCTCTTCATCCTACTCTCAGAATTCCCCAAAACATGCTCCCAGAGATATTAACAGGGGTCTTTATTACAAGACATCTCAGAGCCTTTCATATGCAATTGAAATTTATGATCTGGCAAATCAGGGAAGTGTCTTCTAATTTTTCCAACTCTTGACCACAAAACCCACAGAATTAGCAGAAAGTTGCTTGTGGGGTTGGCGCTCTGGGGAACACACTTTGGGAAACAGGAGCACCACAGCCACTAATCAATTCGCTCTCTTTCCCCCTTAGGAACATGAAACGAAGTTTTATGTTGCTGTAAGGAATGTTTTAAAATAACATAACCTCCATATAAATTCTCTCACAGCTTAGAAATAGACACTGTGTTCATTTTTAGAAAATTCATATGCCTTTGCAAGGCCATCATTAATTTTGATTATTTTTTCCACTTTCATTTCTTTTTCAGTTGCAGCCGAAAAGTGTAATAAATGGAATGAAACAGATATTCCTAAAGTCTTTGGTGAATGAATCATCGGTATCTGGAAAGTGTTTTTGTCTCTTTAGTGCAAGCCTTTTCATCTTTGATAAAACAACATATATATTACATATTTCTCAACGATAAAAATACGTTTTAACGAAGCAAAAGCCTGTGATAATGGGAACACATCATGTCATTCTCAAGACATCACAAAGGCCCCTAAAATGGCCTCTGGTTGGGGCCATGGATTGTTCTGGAAAAGGCTCCAAGAATTAGATCATCTTGAATCATTAGAGTATTTTTTCCACGATGATTCCTTTGATCTATAACATATGTGAAATTAAAATAAATTTTATAGGGTTTTGGGTTTCCCCAAATCCTTCGAAAAGTAAAATCCTATTCAAGTGGTTCAAAAATAAGACTGAAATGCACTCTGGTCGCCTTTTAAAGGGTGTTCTGACTGGCTGGAACAGCTGGTATCTGAGGCTGGGAGGGCCTGCCCTCTTTTTCTGCTCTCTAGGGTGATGGCCCCACAGGCGAGGAGCTCCTGTGTTAAGAGAGACCTGCCCAGCACCCCCGGGGCTGCTGGGGCCGAGCCCCCTCCGTGGCGTCCATGCGGTGACACGCAGCCCGTGGCCGTCCTCCACTGAGCAGACCAGGTGGCACTAAGCCGTCCTTTACGTGCTGCCAAACACCTCCCCACGATTTGCATTTGCTGGGGAAGACAAAACTGCATCTCATTCCTCTGTGGCGTGAATGTTCCTTCAAGCAAACCATCATCTTCCTGCCAGCCCCTTCTCCCATCACCTGCAGTTCCTGGGCTGCTTCTGGTGGAGAATGGTTTTGAGGCCCTTTGCTGCAGGAGACTCGCGTTGGCCTGAAGGAGGCCGGGCCTGCGAGGCCAGGACCAGGTGGACATCCACAGCTGCTGTGCACCCCAGGGGGTGGGCTGAGTGGAGTGCAGGGGCGTCAGAGCCACGAGGGACCAGAGGGTCCTCTTCACTGCCCTGGTCACCCACACTGCCATGGTGACGGAAGACCCAGCCCCCAGGTCTACGTGACCATTTCATCCAGGGCTGGAAAAGCTGCTGTGTTTGAACACGAGGTGACTAGCATCTCCGGGACAAGGCCTGAGCTGAGTATGTGACCTGGTAACCCAGTGAGACATACGGGTTTGCGCTCGTAGCCGCTGAGAACTGGGGCTGTTTGTTCCCGCAGGAATGCTGACTAATACACTGTGCTTGTGTGTGTGTGTGTATATACACACACACCATTTAGACCACCCCCTCTCCCCCCTACCCCCCACCCTCGGCATCACATTCCTCACCATCCCAAGAGGTGGCTTGCTGTGTTTGCTAGTGCTTGCTACTGAATCCAAGATTCCAGTTTGGATGAAGACAGCGAAAGGCGCAAACGTCCAGTGAGAAGAAAAGCAAGGCCTGAGGATGTGTGTGTAGCTGGAAGCTGCAGCAGCTGTGTGCCCTGGGCTTGAGCGCCGCTGAGACAGCAGCCCTGCTCCCAGGCCGGAGAGCTGTGGCCCCGCGGCCCTGCAGGGCCCCTGTGTGGCAGCTCTTCTGCCTGCTGGATTTCTGCCCATCACTTCATGACGCTCCCCAGGCAAAGACGCCCCTTGGGACTCCAGGGGTCCGACCCGTGGGGAGCTGGTCCGATGTGTTGGTGTTCACGGTTGTGCCCTTTTATTTCCTCGAGGTCATAGCAGGAAGCCGCTGGACCGAGGGTGTTTCCGCCTTCGGACCAACATCATGTCAAGGGCAGGCTCATTTCACCACCAGGAGCCCACCGGAGCGGGGACGGAGCGTTTAGTATAATGGGGGGTGTGCCCCTCACGGCATTGCTGGTGCCCCTCTTTATGTTTCTTTCCCCACCACCATCCCCGTGCTCCCTTTGACCCTTTCTCCCCCGCCTCCCTCTTGGCCTCAGAAACCTCCCTTTGTATTAGCCACCGCTGGCCTGTGCAAGTACGCTGCTTTGTTGCATCACCCCCTGTGCCCGCGCCCAGTATTTGTCTTTGTCCTGCCGACTTGCTTGGCGGCACGAATTCCCGCCACTCCTTCCTCGCTGCTGTACGTGTGGAAGCCGTGGCTGAGGCCAGACTGTCAGACAGCGCCCGGGGAACTACCTGGGCAGTGTCCTTGCCCCTTAGAGCCCTTCCTGCCCTGCAGCACATGGACAATCCTTCTGCTGACAATTTGTGCATCTTCCCGGAGGCCCCTGCTCGGGCGTGGGCACTGCGCTCCGGGCTGCGGGGAGGTGGGAGCGGCCCCTGAGGCCTCGAGCGCAGGCGCTGCCGCTGCCGCTGCCCCTGGGCACGCCTGGTTCTGCCTCTCCTTGTTGTGCTGACATCTTCACAGAGGATACTTGGCTGCTTGTAGCAGCTTCCAGGCCTTCTGGGAAGAGACAGAGCAGAGATTGAGAACGCCGGACAGAGCCGCCTCCTACAACAAGCTTTTTCCGCCTCTGCAGCCACCGCCGCCCTCCTCAGAACCTGCAGACACCCCTTGGTGGCAGGGGCAGACCCCACTAACAACCGCCCCTCAGACATTTGCAAATCCTGTAATGTGAGGAAGAGGAATCTCTGTCAGCTTCACGTGGAGCTCACTGACGGACGGACTTTGCGAGCACTGGGCAAATGCCCGCGTCTCCTGAAAACGGCGGCCCCCGCCCCACCCCACCCCAGCGAGGCTGAGGGACGGGCTCAGAGCTTCGTGTCAGAAGTTTTGTGTTTGTTTTCTGTGATTCGGTGAAATTTGTTCTTTTTTTTTCTGAACAGAATTGCAAAGAGGAAAGGGAACCCTGGCAAGCTGAGGTCATCTTATTCAATGCTACAATGCAGGTGTAAAGACAAAATTTTAAAACATGAGGCTTTGTTTTAGAGAGCTCGCTACAAGTGCTCTCACTGTCCCCAGGGGGTGCCTTCCTCAGGGGGGGTGTTTCTGTCTGGCACTGCCGTTTCCTCCCCTGCGGTGGAAGCTCTGTGCCTCCAGGTTTGGGGGTGGATTACTCCTTGTTTGTGGTAGATCTGCCATATCTGTGGAAGGAGAGCACACATTTTTTTCTCCCTGCTCCTCCTTCTTGAATCCACTTTCCCTAAGAAGTACTTTCTGTCAAAGCACACCCTCACCCCCACTCCTCTCCAAGATACTCATTTTTTAAAAAAATCCTGGTTAGAAATTCTACGTTGTCACTGAGGAAGAAGCACCTTCTCAAGGAAACTGGGCACATCAAGGCGAAGTCCCTCTCAAAGGTGGCTAAGACATGGCGGCTCCCCTTTCAGCCAACCTCATCCACACCCAGGTGCTGGGGGGGAGCCTAAAATCAGTCCCACCTTGATTTAGGATTTTTCCAGTTAAAGACATGAGGAGGTGGAAAAGACCAAATTCTCTGTGCTGTCATCTTATCCTCGGTGTTCTTTAGGTAGTCAAGGATGCTAATCTTGGCTTTGCCCTTCAGAGCTGAGATCCTGGAAAGTCGCTTTTCTCCTTTTTTTAAACAATTTTTAAAAAAATATTTATTTACTTATTTTAGTGTAGAAGATCTGGGTGCAGCCCAGAGGTATAGGGGTGAGAGGGCTCACCAGAGACAGAGTGGGGAGAGAACAGGCACATCGGCTGAAATCCACAGCTGAGGGGAGCAGCGGGGAGACAGGAGAGGTCTGCTGCGCCACGTGGGTCAGCTCCCTGGCTGGGGATTGAACTCGTGCTGCAGTGGTGATAGCGCTGAGATTAACCCCTAGGCCACCAGGGAGGCCCAACACTTTTTTTCTTGACCTCCGTTTCCTTATCTTCGTTTTTTTTTTTTTTTATTTTATTGTGTTACTTTTTACTGGTTTACCACATCGGACATAGCTTCTGATCTCTGCCTATTGTTAAATGCGGAGTATTCAAAAATACCCACCAGGGGGCGCCTGATTTGCTTCACACACAGTGACCCAGGGTCAGAATAAGCTGTGGAGCCCCAGGGAACCTCAGTTCCTTCATCCTGACCGGGAAGAATTCCTGACATCCAAGCATGTGCAGTCCTCCTAGGCGCCAGGCTGGGATCACACGTCTCCTCTCCATCCTGCCTTGCAGGTTTGCCACACCTCTGAGGAGCAGCCCTGGACAGGTCTGTATTTCTGACATTTCGGGCTTTGGGGGGCCAGCTGCCTAAGCGGGGAACATCTTTTCATTCATTCACTTATGATTCCAATGGAAGTGGCGTATCTGGGGGCTGGGTGGAGGGGAAGAGTCTCGTCTCTCCCTTTAGTCCCTGGGCACTGGGAACTTGGCTCGCGGGCAGCACTGAGGACAGCGATGGCCAGGGAGGGGCGGGGCAGGAAGGGGAGGGGAGGGTGCAGGGGTGGGGCGTGCGAGTCGCTGCTCTCCCAGGTTGTCCTGAGTTCATCTTCCTCTCATGGAGACTCCAGCCAGGCATGGATAAAAAGGCTGTTTCGGCTCCTGACATTTGTTGCTAGAATAGGGCACCAAAGAGGAAGAGGCACTCTCTGTGCCGCCAGTGCTCCTGGGTTCTCTGTGGTGCACCTCAAGGCTTTGAAGAATTCCTCGGCTCTGTGGGGCTGTGCGCCCCTCAAAGAGAGTCACTGACTTTCTCCTTCTGGTTCCCTTCACTTAGCGTCCTCCCCTCCAGTTGTGGCCATGTTTCACAGACACCAAGACCCCATCTTTTTTACAGCTGAGTAGTATTCCAGCATGTATGTAGCCCACATCTTCTCCATCCTCTCTGCTACCCTTGGGAACTTACACTGTGCCCATAGCTTAGATTTCACTCCTATGTGGAATTTAAATAAACAAAGGAACAGACAAAAGTAAGCCGAAACAAAGCCTAGAAATCTGACCACAACACCAGGAGCTCGGAAGGCCCTGTGGTCTCGTTTGGGGGAATAGGGAGACCCTCAGTCCCCCGCTCAGGGGGTCTACTCCAGACAGGGAAGGGACAGTCTTGTTTGGTCTCCATCAGAGCTCTGCAGGGCTGGAAGAAGAGTGTGGGGGCAGCTGACTCTGCCAGCTGACCGAGGCTGGTGTTTGAATGCTAAAAGCCACTAGCCAGAGGCGCTGTGTGGCTTCTGCTGCCTTGATAAGAGCAGGGAGTGCAGGAAAGCGATGCCTGAGCCGTTCCTGACCTGGAAGGAAAACAGCTTCTTCGTACCCATCTGTAGACAGACACACTTGGGGTTTTATCCATTAGTAAGTACGTCTCAAAGGTTTTCTTTTTTTAAATTAATTTGTCAGTTGTTCATAGAACTATAATTTTGGGAGCTCACATCACCCCTCCCTACATGCCTGTGCTTCACTCACCCTCCACCTTCCCCCCTCCTTTTTTCTTTGTTGTTCTGTTTCTGTTTTTCCAATATTGTGCTTCCAAGCTAATTCATTCTATTGGTTGTGTTTATCTGCTGTTAAGCCCCGAATTGTATTTTTTAACTCAGTTATAATATTATATTATCCATTACTTCTAATTACAACTAGTTCATATTTGCTCAGTCTTTATTCTGGTCCTTTTATGCATGTATCATCCTTTGCTTTAGTTCAATGAACATCGTTATAACTGTGACCTTGAAGTCTTCTGTAGGCATATCCCTCCGTTCTGCTGGGTTGAGACCATTCATTCTTCCCCTTTATTAGATTCTTGCCCCAGGCAATGAGCTCCAGCACCTCCAGCTAGACCACACCTACGGTGGGGGGCAGCCTGAAACACCTGTCCCTGCAAGGGCTTCAGCAGCATGGGGACAAATGCCCCGGGAGAGCCCCGGGGGACTGAGTTATCACGCTTCCCAGGTGCCCCGAGGATACTGTCGACCGTCTAAAATGTGTGCCGGCATTTTTACACGGGGTACAGCCGAGCTGCCCAGGGTAGCCAGTACGACCCGCAGCCTCTGCACACGTCATCTCTCCACCTGGACGTGCTGCGGCCTAAGTGACAGAGCTGAGGAGTCCCTCTGAAGCGGTGGCTACAGGGTCACTGCACCATCCCAGTGGGTCCTGGGTGTTGAGGCTTAAGGAGCTGGCATGGAGTTTAGCAATACTCCGTAGTCCTAGATGTATATCTGAAGTAGAAATGCTACTTTAAATCTCTCTGCCTTTTACATCGATGGGATCTCAACAAACAGAGGCTGGAGGTAGGAGAACTAGTCCTCGAAACCAGAAAGCTATTCCCTTTTGATTAACTTGAGAGAACTGGTTGTGCTGTCCACTCTGAGGAGGCGGTAGGGGTCTGAGTGTTGATTACTATCAAGTGATTTGCTTTTAAATTAATGTAGAGTTACAGTAAGTCCCAAGTGGGAGAAGCAAGAGAGAGGAAGCTGCTCAGGAGGGAGTTTCCGGTGAAGGCATGCTACAGCGCCTCTGATTTCAATGGCAGTGGTCAAACCAGAATGTTTTGCACTCTTTGCAACTAAGGAATTCAAAGTTGACCTACATACCATGTCCAGACTGACCAGTTAGTGCTCTAGCTAGACTAGAAAAGCCAGAGATTGGACAGTGAGTGAGAGCTGTGTCTGCGTCTCCCTTAGCTCTTTGTTTTGATTAAAAATACAGACACCTGTATTCTACCCTAACCCATTTATTCATGAACTCATGGGACCTCCTTGACCACTATTGATAAAGTTTCTCATTCATTTCTTTGAAAATAAGCTTACTGGGCCTCCCTGGTGGTGCAAGGGGTTAAGCGCAGCACTATGAAGCTATCAGCAGCCACTGTGGCCTGAGTTCCATTCTCCACCAGGGAGCTTCCCACATGGCGCAGCAGACCTCTCCTATCTCCCCGCTGCTCCTCTCAGCAGTGTACTTCAGCAGATCTGCCTGTTCTGCTCCCCACTCTGTCTCTGGTGAATCCTCTCACCCCCCACACCTCTGGCCTGCACCCCAGCTCTTGTATGCATAAATAAATAAATCTTAAAAAAAGAAAGAAAGAAAAGAAGCTTACTCTAATTGTTCTAGGTTAAATGCATGTGGTTCTCAGTTTCCCCTAGAAATTGGAACTTGTCGCCCTTACTGGTTTCCTGAGGCTGCCATAACAAAGTACCACCTTAGAGCTGATTTTCTCACAGTTCTAGAGGCCAGAGGCCCAATTAAGATGCTGACAAGATTGGTTCCTTCTTGGAGACTCGAGATGGAAATCATCTGCTCTGTGCCTCTCTCCAACTTTCTGGTGGTTGCTGGTCCCCTTTGGGGTTCCTTAGCTTGCAGCTGCAGCACTCTGGTCCCTGTCCGTGCTGTGCGTGGCCGCCTTCGTGCCCCAAGACTGTGCCTCCACGCAGCGGCCCCTCTGTGCATGCCTCTGCCCGGACTCTTCCCAGAACATCTTCATGATGTTCTCACATTTTCCTGACAGCTGCAGAGACCCTGCTTCCAAACAAGATCCTATGCGCAGGCACCAGGGCTGGGACTTGTACATAATCTTTTGGAGACACGACCCACAACAACTGCCTACCCAGCCCTGCAGACATTGGTCTGGTTATACCGCAGGGGCTGAAGACCCATCCTGGTTGCTAGACCAAAAGGCCTGGATCCAGGTCCCAGGGCCTCAGCCTGGGTCCATGTGTTCTCTTTCTAACAATGACATCGAAGGATCCTCAAGGTTGGTTTTCTTGCAATAACCCGGAGGCGCCCTCTCACGGAGACCCAGAAAGCCCCAGGGACAGGCTCTCTGTCCCAGGCCTGAAAGCACCTCAGCCGCTCGGGCTGCTCTGCAGGTCCCTGGCTCAGGACCACCCTGTGCCACCTTCCCCTCTTGCCTGCCAAGCCTTCCGTGCGTCTCCTGCTGTTCTGGACTCCAGCAACGCCGCGGCTTTGCATGGCAGGGTGGAATAATAACGACAACGCGTATCTACCAAAGAATGAGCTGCAGCGGGCAGTGCAGGTGCCACGTGCCAGGGCACAGTGGCTGAGTGTCTGCAGCAGGGCAACAGGCTGGGGCTTCCAAGGCTCATTTCAATCACGCTCCCCACTGTGCAGGAAAGAAGTGGTGTGTGGGTGAGCTTATAGGAACGTAAGTGCAAGGCGGAAAGGAAGATCCAAGCCCAAGGAGGGGAAACAAAAAGGCTAAAAGGCAAAGTAAATGTCCGTGTGTAACTCTTAAGTCCCCCAAATCTGTAGGGATTTGTAACTCAGGAAAACCCTAATGTGAAACACAAATCGGAAAGTGAGAAAGAGCCATAATCCACATTCCTAAATAAGTTGTCTTTTCCGGTCATGAAACACGAATAAGACTGTAAATAGACACTATCTCTCTCCGTCATTGCCACTTCTTTCATTTCTTTTTTAAAATATTACAAAGCAAACAAATCCTGCCTTCTAATCCATTATAAGCCAGTTCCATATCTAATCAACTTGAAGCCAAAGCCAGATGGGCTGTGCAAACATTTTTTTTTAAAAAGTGATTCTAAGATAAGCAAAACAGGAAATTGGAGGCTGATGATGATGAAACTGATATCCGAAGGGTAATCGGAGCAGTAAAGTCACTAAACCCTTCCTGCGCCATAAACAGGGGTTCTCGGGATGTGTTTCCTCTTCCTCCCCTGGTAATTTGGCAGTAGGTTGTGCCCACGAGTGCAAATCATCTATCTTGTTCTTACCCCACATCAGCCAATGGCACCAGCCCGGACTGCAGACTCCCAGCACACCAGGCGTCCCCACCTGCTCCCCGACTCTGTGTGGTCCGCCCTTTAGCGGAAGCTGCAGGGGAAAGGCAGGTGGGCCCCAGTGTCTGCTGCCAGCGCCAGCCTGTGTGTCTAGACAGGCACCCTGGCACTGCCCGCCCGTTGCCCTGCTCTGTCTTTGACCTGGGGGGCTGTCCCATGCCCTGGAGGGTGTCAGCTGTACCCCAGCCTCTACCCACTAGATGCCAGTGGCCCCCTACAGAGGTGATGAGCAAATGTCTCCAGACATTGACAGATGTTCCTAGGAAGGAAGGCAAGTCGCGTGTAGCTGAGAACAGCCGGTTCGGAGGGAAGCTCTCCTGGAAGGAACTCGAATCGTGCATTTCGGAGTGTCCATTCCATTCACCTAGGGAATTATTTGTGCCGCTTTGGATCGAATGTCACCCTCTCCATTGCCCCCCCAGCCCCCCGACCATGGATTGACTCTCTCCCATTATTTCCGTCACTCACTGTGGAGTTTGTTGTTTAATATTCTGTCTCCCTGCTAGAATATATGCGATTCCAGGCACATTATGGGTGTGCAAATAACTGTTCCATGAAGCTGAATTGCACATGCAAACAATGAAGAGGTGGTTGCCACACTGCCTGGTTCCCAGGTAGCCAGGGCTGGGGCAGGGGCCCAGAGTTCGCTGACTCGGGGGGCAGGGGGCACAGTGGCAGGCTCCGGGGTCTTGTGTCCTGCTCTGCTTCTCGCCAGGTGCATCCATGCCCAGCAGGTGAAGCAGTGATGTCTCCTCTCCATCTCTTTTCAAAAAGGAACTTTCCCCCTGGCTCCTGGGAGACCCCTCCACCATCTCGATGGCGGAACCTGAGCGAGTCCCAAGCTTATCCCTAAGCCAGTCGTTTGCAAGGGAAGTGGAAGGACCCCGATCGGCACAGGCACCCTGGGTTTCCTCCCGCGCTGCCCATAGCACACTTTCCCCAACCAGTGGAGAACAAAGCACAGATGTGCCCACAGGAGGAAGAGGGAGGGGCTTCCCACGCGGAAGTGGGGTTCCCTCCAGAAACAAGTGACAGGAAGTATAGGTGCCTGCACAGGCCACTCGGACAACTTTTGCCCCAAGCATCTCTGTCCTCTCTGGACCATATTCCACTGTCCTTCATCTTAGCACCTATCATGTGTATTCTTCCACAGGGCAGGTGCCAGGGGTCACTAACCTTGACCCTAAAGTACCAATGACACATCGTGTTACCTTTCTCTGGGGGTGTTAGGGCTTTCTTGGGAGCCTCAATGTCTTCAAAGTCTTTTATAGTCAAAGGAATTAATCCCTAATAGCCAAATAACAGATCAGTGAATATGAACCAAAGGACAAAAGAACCTCAGGTCACCCCTCAAAAGGCCAGTGTCCTCTGCCTTTTCATTAATATAGGTTCCCCACTCTCTGTGGGTCCACACTGCCTGGTTCCCACACACGCCCAGTGCTTGGTGCCTGAGAGGCCCTCCATGTCTTTATGGAATGAATAGTCAGTCCCCTTGCTGGAGTCAGGCTTCCCTGGAGCAAGACATCAGAGGGCCTGAGGTAGTCATTTTCCTGCCTTTTGCAAGATCTGTGGCTTTTGCTGGAGCCGTCTGGCCTTACAACTGGGGAGACACAAAATCGGAAACGTGGGAATAATCCAGATACCCAGCCCCAAGTCCTGTCCATCCCCCAAGAATGGTAGCGGGTGTCCGCAAGGTGGCCCTAGGACCCCATGCCCCTCCCCCACGCCCCCGATTATGCCCCAGAAGATGTGGACAGGGAGAGAGTCTTGCTGAGGGACAGTGAGGACCCCTCGACCTAGAGCAAGCAGGCCGTTTGTCCCAGCTGGCACCGTCCCCCGTCCTACTGCACGTGCTGGGCCCCGGGGGCGGTGGCTTCCAGTCGGGACACACGCTCACATCCCTTTAATTGCTGGGTGTGTAAATCAGGTTCATCAGAGAAAAAGAACCAAAAGCAGAAATGGAGAGCGATGTATTGTGTAATGCACTCACACAATTGTGGAGGCTGCCAGGACCCCAAGACCTACACTTGGCAACAAGCCATTATTTAGTCATGACATTTAAATCTCAGTCAACTTACAATTCTTTAAATCTTTCTCTTCCTCTCCCTGCCAGATATGTAGAAATATAGATATTTCTTCCAAAACTTCCATCTAGATTCAAAGTCCTGGTGAACGCCACAATTTGCAGTACACATTTTGGGTTTTTTCATAGTTTCAGAGTCTTGTCACAGAACAAAGGTTCAGTGAAGATTTTACATCGTGCATGAGTGTGTGTATGTGTATGCATGTTGTGAGTGTGAGAGTGTGGGAGTGTGAGAGTGTATGTGTGTATGCATGTGTGTGAGAATTTGTGTGTGTGTGTTCGTGGGTGTGTATGTGTTTTTGTGTGGGCATGTGTGTATGTATGAGTCAGTGTGTGTGAGTGTGAGTGAGTGTGTGTGTGAGTGTGTGTGTGTGGGTGGGTGTTTATGTGTTTGTGTGTGTTTGTATGAGTCAGTGTGTGAGCATGAGTGAGTGAATGTGTGTGTGAGAGTATGTGAGTGTGGGCGGGTGTGTATGTGTTTGTGTGTGTTTGTATGAGTCAGTGTGTGTGAGCATGAGTGAGTGAATATGTGTGTGTGAGTGTGGATGGGTGTGTATGTGTTTATGTGTGTGTGTGTATGAGTCAGTGTGTGAGCATGAGTGAGTGAATGTGTGTGAGTGTATGTGTGTGTGTGAGTGTGTATGAGTCAGCGTGTGTGAGTGAATGTGTGTGAGAAAATGTGAATGTGGGTGGGTGTGTATGTGTTTGTGTGTGTATGAGTCAGCGTGTGTGAGTGTGAGTGAATGTGTGTGAGAGTGTGTGGGTGTGTGTGTATGTGTTTGTATGTGTGTGTCTGAGTCAGTGTGTGTGAGCATGAGTGAGTGTGTGTGTGAGAGTGTGTGGGGGGGGTGTGTGCATGTCAGTGTGTGTACTGTGAGTTAGTGAATGTGTGTGAGAGAGAATTTGTGTGAGTGTGTGTGGTGTGTGTGTGTTTATGTGTGAGTGTGTATGTGTGAGTGTGTGTCTGAGTTAGCGTGTGTGTGTACGTGTGCACAAGAGAGACAGCGGAGGCAAGCCTGACCGCATTAGTCTGACATGGCCTGGAGGAACCATTAAAAAATAAACCTCCGTCATTAGTTTCTCCAACAACCTCTCCAACACTTCATTAGGGGGAGAAATAACTCGCCTTCCTCTGCAGAGCCCGTGCAGTATTGTTTTTCAATGTTTCAAACCCATAAACAGACGGCCCCATTTATAAAGCTCCGCTTTGCTCAAGAATCCCCTCTCCATCTCAAAGGCACATTTATGCCTCTTGATCGAGAAAAAGAAAAACACTAAGTTGACTCAGGGACCACCTCTTCAAAGCCGAGGTCGGAGGGGCTCAGCTTTCAGGCTTTATCAGTGCTGGAAGGGTCCCTGCTGTGTTATCTGATAGCATTTACAGGCAGGAAACATGTCAACCGGGTGAGGCAGTGGCGGGCGGAGGAGGGTCAAGAAGGAAGTTCCCAGCACAGCGTTGAAGGGTTGAGCAAAATCCTTCATCGTCAAAGTGGACTAGAGTTAATAAAAGCTTTCAAGTTGTCTGAAGTGAGGAACCCTCCTTCCCAGTGAGACTGTCTGTTTATGTAATTGAGGGGGGGAGGGGGGGCAGAGGAGGAGAGGAGGGAGAGGCAAGGAGGCGGGGAGGGAGGGACTGGACCCCAAAGAGCCTATTTTAAGAGCACTTCCCCGGAACACTCACTGAATTATCTTCCCCTTAAATGCCGGGACCCCTCTCACACTGATTTCTCTGCTTGTTATTTACTTAACTGTGGGGTCAAAACTCCAGCCCTAGGCTCGGATGACCCACAGGTCAAAGTGCCCACACCTTGGGCAGCCCGAGTTTACTCTTGTTCCCAACACACCCTAGGTGCGCTGCCCGGAACGCATGTGGGGACTCTTGCTCCGCCCAGCTGTAGCTCCTGTGGATGGTGGCGGAGGAGTGTCACCAGCTGTTTCATCACCTCGCTGCCAGGGAGCCCCCTTCAGTGCATAAAATGGGGCATAGACGTAGTTACAGTGAGACTTCCTGGCCACAGAAGACTCTGGGAACAGAGTCAAAGTGACTCCTTTCAAAAGAAACCACACATTCCATATATTCACTGTGGAATATTACTCAGTCATGAAATGGGATGAATCTCTGGCACATAGTGTCAGTGCGGATGTGCTTAAAGATGTTAATCTGAGTGGAAGAAACCGACACTCAAGATCACATGGCGTGTGGCTGCATTCACGGGAAACACCCAGAACAGGCAAATCTGCAGAGACAGCAGCAGGTCAGCAGCAGGTCAGCACTGGCCAGGGGCTGAGAGGTGGGGGTTGAGAACAGGGAGCAACTGCTTAAGGGGTTACCTTTTGGGGTGATGAAAATGTTTTTGATAGAGGTGGTGGCTGCCCAACATTGTGAGTGTGTTAAATGCCAATGAATTTGTCATTCTAAATTGGTTAATTTTACGTTGAGTGAATTTCACCCCAATAATCACAACCTCAGCATTTGCAACCTGAAAAGAAGATGTGATTTTCACCTTTTGGTCTCACCTGGCTACCTCTTGCTAGTTGCATTTATATCTTAAAAAATAAAACTCCTTTCCAATAACATATAAGATACATTCCTGGATTTTGATCATGATTTTTTTTTTTTTAAAGAGGAGTAACAGTTGGGGTAGGAAGCTCCATTTCCAATTCTCTATCACATTCAGCTTTTCATCATGAACTTAATGCAGATGTTGATTTTTAAGGATGTACACCCAAACCTGTGTAATGTTATAATGCAATGTTGCTTTGATTAAAGAGAGATTAAGAAAAGAGAGATTAAGAGTCACTCATTGAAAAGTATTGATGGAATAATTTTCTTGAAAGGGAATTAGGGCACAATTCCTGAATATTTGGATCTTCCTCTCTAGGAGAAATATCAACTCAGAAATGGGGGTGTTTAGGAAAGAGCATGTATTTTCCAGGTGTTCCCGCCCTCCACGAGTCCCTGATGCCTGTCTGATGTCCCTAGGAGAGTGAGACTGTACCCACAGCCTCCTCGGGAAGCCAGCCTGCCTGTTGACTGTTGCGTCTGCTTGAGGGGCTGAATGATCCAGCTTCTTGCTTCAGCAATTGAGGAATGATACAGACAAGCCATTAAGTGAGCTGCACAGGAATGGAAATTGGTTCCCTGCCTGTTTGGAAGTGGCAGTCGCCGCTTAATTGCTGTTTGTAGAGACAAGCTGTTGGCTGAGAGTTCTTTTAATATGCCATGGGGTCAGGGTGGGAGGAGAACTGCCCCACATTGTTCCAGCCTTGCACTATTCCATCTCAGCAAACCTAAAGGATAAAGAGAGCATTACTCTTGCCAGCATTCATGCATAAAACCCCAGGGAAGGACTCTGCTGCCTTGGTCTAGGTCCTATGTCCATCTCTAGGTCACTTACCATGGCCAGGTGGTGTGATTGGCAGTGTTCTCAGAACCCAAACAGTTGCCAGAGACAGGGAGAAAGAGTGCTGGGTACGCCAAAGCCACAAATATCCCCCACACTGGCAAACCTTTGGGGGAGACTTCAGCACCTCCTATAAAGTTTGTGTCTTGAAATAGTTGTGTACAACTTTCATCCCTATAGTCACATTCATAAAGAGTTTATTTTAGATTCATCCTGCAGGAGTCATTTTTAGCATCCAGAACGTTCTCTCAGCCTCTGGCACAATGGCCGGCACACAACAGGCCTTTCTGTTTGCTGACTTTGCTAAAACCTCTTGATGTTTCTTCTAGGATCCTGCAGCTGTTATAAGCTTATCCTCATCTGGGATGGTTTCTTCTCAGGAGTCTGTTGTCTGTGTGTGGAAAGTGCCCTGAAAAGCAGCTCTGCTTTCCTTCTGTGAATACACTAGCCAAATAACAAATTTATGTAAATGCTCAGATGAAGAAATACCACACCATGAAGGTTTTGATATTATAAATGCCACCTGGCTTGGGATTATAGTTTTAATTTCTCACAGGATGACTTTTTCCCCCCACTCAGAGTGCTGGATGGAAAAAAACTTCCTTGACCTCTGAGTCTCCCATTCACAGAGTGGGGGAGAGTGCTGCCTTTGGTGGGTCTTAATGCAACTAGGCTGGGAGTCTCAGTTCCAGGTTCCCATGCATGAACAGGTATTATAACCAAGCACTGAGGCCTAACACATGTGAAACCCCCTCCAGGTCTGGCCTTAGTCACAGGGGTCTTTCCTCTGGCCTCCAAGCTCCCTAAGGATCTAACACTGGGACTTTGCCTTTCTGTCAGCTGTGACTTCTGTTGTTCTAGTTGCCCAGCATTTGTATCCAGAGCTATTCCATATCAGCTTGACTGATGTTGTTGCCCAAACTACAAGTTCATTGTAGACACTCAGTAAAATCTGTCACTGCTTGGAAAAGCCATGCCTTCCCAAATGTGCCTGATGCCATCAGAACAGCGGCGAAATGCCTGTTCTCCACTCTAACCTGTCATCTCAGAGAAAAAGAGCAGAGGCAAGCCTCCCGCCAGCCCTATTGTTGTCCAGCTATTTTAAAAACAATGCAGAGAATATCATAGCCACCACCCATCTTTTCCTTTTCCATTTGGCCCATGCATTTGTGCTCAGTAATTACAAGAGAAGAGCCACCCAGTGTCACTGTGGTGGGCAGCAGGGGGTCACCACCTGGGGTGCATCAGACAGTAGTGAGCGCGCGACACCTGCTAACATGTCAGCATTCAGCGTCATTCTGTAGGTGGCCCAGGTGTCGTCGGTTACCCCTTCCCACTGAGTGTGTACGAGCCAGAGATGTAAACCCACAGCTCGGAATAGGTGTGCTAGGATTGAACTCAGGTGGTTCACACTTCAAAGCCTGCCTATTTCCAGTAAAGAAAAATAAAATCAGAAGGACAAAGTGGCTAGAAAATGCTGGCTCTGTTCTGACTTAAATTTCCTTGGCATTCACGAAGCCCATGTTGTGAGCACACAGCTCTCTGGCTGACATTCCGCGAGCCCAGCCCCACCCTGCCTGCCCCGCACAGCACTGCATTAACGTTTTTGGATGCTTTCCTTGGCTCACCCCCAACACTACCTCACCCCCACTTCCAGCATGGCCTTCCTGCCAAGCTACCGAAGCCCACAGCCTCCCATGTTCTGGGTCATAAGTCAAACGTCTCATCACCAGAAATGCCACTAACTGATAAATATCAACGCCACTCTATGTCCCCCACCAATGTTCCCCACCAATGTCCCCCACCAATCCCCCAAGTCCAAGGCTAACCCAGGAGCAAAGCAGGAGTTTTATCTCCGCACCAAAGGTCGGCTGGGTCTCGTGCCGTGCCCCGACTATGTCTCCCCCTCGCCGCAAACACGGAATGCAGACTCTTGTCAGCCCTCAGTCACAGGCTGGCCAAAGTCAGGCTCACACTCTTCCACCATCTTCCCTGGGGAGGGCTAGACTGCACACAGGGCGCTCTGCAGCCAGTCGGATCCAGGGACCAGTCCAGGAGCTCATGGGGTTGGGCAAAGGAGGGGAGAGAGGAAGGCCAGAGGGCCGCGAGCAGTCACCCCTGGGGCTGGGGCTGGAACACGTTCTTCTGTCCCCCTCTCACCCTCCTTCCTTTCCTCAGAGCTGCCCTCCCCTTCCAGTAACCCCCCCTCCTCCAGGTGTGCCCTCCCTCCGAAGCTCAAGCTCCCCTCACTGATGCCCAGATCCGAAGGGAAAGTATTGGCTGATTTCCTTCCCCACCTGGTCCGCAGCACCCCACCCCCACACGCGCACCTTGGCAGAGGGCAGAGGTCCTTGTCATTCCGTGGAGACCAGCGGCATGTTCAAAGGTTACTTCTCCTCCGTCAGCTCCGCAGCCCTGGCCAGTGCCCTTGAAGCATCTTTATTCACAACCGTCTCTTCTCCCAGGACGGAGGTGACGCCCGCCCGCCCGGCCCCTCCTGCGTGTATTCACCACGGTGGCAGTGGCCCAGCACGTCGGCCCTCCAAGGGCACGACTCATTGACGCAGCTCGTTAGGATGCTAATAGCTTCTGCCTGGATGTATCGACCATGCTGTCAGCCACTCTGGAATAATAAATAAAGTTGATTCTTTAAATTTAATCTTTCAGCCAGGCTGAGTGATAAGTGAGCCCCTAAAGGTCTCCAGGTAAGCTGGAATCGAATGAAGGGGGCCCTACAGGCTGGGGGTGGGAGGGAATGTTACGGCAGAGACAGGTAAGTTCAAACCCAAATGCTGAGGAGGGAAAATGCCCCAAATCCACGGGCCATGTTTCTCCCCCAGGATATTTCTAAGTGAGGCAACCAACAAGAGCGATTTTGAAGCAACAGCTGGAAAAAAGTACCCCTTGGACTCCCCAAGTGTCCTTGACAAGGGGGGCTCGGGCCAGGCCACACCCAGAGGCCAGCGCTGCAACAGCCATCTGCAGTGTCCCGAGAGAGCGAAAGGTCCAGGGTGACGGCCCATGGTGCCAGGCCCCACGCCCGGCTTCGGCCACACTAACCTTTCCACGTTTCTGCGCCTGGAACGCACCAACTACACACGACCCTGGCCTTCCCCTGGAGTGCTCTCCCAGTCTCGGGCTGAGGAGGCTGCGGCCCCCACGGCTCTCAACGCTGGTCAGCCTGCCACTCCGGGGCTGCCCCCACCATCCCCGAAGCAAGCCGCCCCCAAGGTGCCCTGTCTGATGGTAAGTGACATCCCTCTCTGCAATCACCTTGCTCTCTGTCCCCTGGTTTTCCATGTGTCCTCCCCAGAGGAGTGGGGACGCGGTCTCTCCTACCCCTCACGGCTTCCCCCGGCACTGAGGCGGGACGCAGAGATTTATCATGCGCCCAATAAATAGCATTTGAATGAATGAACCAAAGCTTCCCTGAAACAAGGAGGACACCCAGAAGGACAAGCAGAAAGCGGCTCTGCTGAGAAAACAGGACAGAGATGGGGGCGGGACCGACGTGGGGAGATCCCAGGGCTGTTTCCTACCCCAGGATGGAGAGAAGGGAGAGACCTAGTCGGGAACGTACCTAAAAGTCCAATGAACTACCGGAGCTGACTCAAGGCGGGAAGCCCTTTCCCCGGCTCCGGGACTCGGGACCCAAACACTGTGGTGGAAGGACACACTGAAGCCCTAAGTCAAAGTTTCCAGAACAAACACCCGCAGCCAGAAGTGGCCGGGACCGCGGACACATCGAATCCCTCTCCTGGCTGGGGCCAGTGCTGGTGGGAACGTTATTATCATTCCTGACGATCAGCCACCCCAGCCTCGCTGCCCTGATGCCGTCAATGGGCCCATTCAGAGGGAGCCCCGTTTTGCATATTATTCTTAATAAACATTCATCGAACAAGCCATAAGGGCCTTTTCAAGGCTGCTGCTTTGAATGCACGTCAACAACAGACCGCCTTTGTGTCCGCCCGTGTAACACACACTGGCCCCTGTTGATACCAGCGCATATATTTATAAATATTTATCACTGAGTCACGGCTGACATTTTCAAAATGCTGCATTTGAACTAGACCTCGTTTTTTCTGTCTCCCAAACTGAGAGGCCAGACAAGGTTAATTAATCCAATTTTGCCTAATAATGTGCAGGGTAATGATCTCCATGCCCTGGTTTTATTTGTCGAGGGGGAGGGGGCTCCGTGGAACGGCCTCTGCGGCTCAGACGGGAGGGTTTCCCCACTCCACGGGCTGCATCACAGCCCCAGGCGGGGAACGTGCCCACAGCACCTTCTGGGGAAGCAAGAAAGAGAAGAAGCAAGTCACAAATGGAAGCCAGAGTCCTGGGGGGCCGGGGTGGGGTGGACCCAGCTTCTCTTCCACTTCCTCCCTCCTGCCCACGCTCCTGGGAGATGCGGATGATTCAGAAACCACGTCCCGACTCTGGTGGGCGAGGCTGGCACCCCTCGCCCTGCGTGCCCCCTGTGTGTGAGAACACTTGCACCGGTGATCGTGATCGCACAACAGAAACACCTGGGCTTTCAGACGGCAGTGACGGGACCTCCCTGGTGGCGCAGCGGTTAAGCGCTGCGCTGTGGAGCTCTTGGCAGCAAAGACGCGAGTTCAATGCCCAGAGGGGGAGATTCCCACAGGGCACATCAGACCTCTCCTGCCTCACCCACTGCTCCACTCAGCAGTGTGTTTCCATCGAGCTATCTGTTCTGCTCCCCTCTCTGTCTCTGGTGAACCCTCTCACCACCCCACGCCTCTGGCCTGTACTCCAACTTGTATGTATAAATAAATAAATCTTTAAAAAAAATGTTTGGAAATTTTGAGTAAAATAAAACAAAAAAAAAAGAAAGATCTTCAAACCATATCTAAACTGCCTGAAGCTCCACTGGCCCCAGCCGACTCCAGTTTGGGCTCAGCTTTGCTGGGTACCGGGGTACCCCTCTCTACCCAGCTAAGGCTCTGGGTGTCTTGGGAAACCTATCAGCGGCGCCCCTACTCTGCTTCCCATGGGGACCTCCCCGGAGGGTCGCGGAGCAGACTCACAGCTGGAAGTCCCCGCCTCAGCCCCCGCTGTGTGACGTCACTGCTGTGTGATGTCACATAGTCACTGCTGTGTGAGGCCAGCAAGGCTCCCCGCCCTCCTCCCCTTCTGCTCCCTCCTGTCACCCCCAGCAAGGGAACCTGAGCCACCCAATCTCAACGTGCCCGCCCCACCGATGCAAGCTGACCTAAGTGGGAAAGCGAACAGCCTGAGAGACCACCAAGGGCAGGTGTGGCTCGGAGCAGCGTAGATGCAGCCGTCTCGTCTTTGGGGCACGTGGGTGCCGGGGCCGTGGGCACCTGCAGCCACTGCCACGTGCGGAGGCAGACGCCCTGGTTCACGTCGGCCCTGTGAGCACTCAGGCACTCCCGATCCCATCCTCACACCCCACAGTCAGAACAAAGCCGTGGACTTGATACCAGAGACCTGGCAAGAAGATTCCAGCTTTGCTCCGCACAGGCTGATGGCCTCGGGCAAGCGACCCAGCCTGGGTAAAGCCGAGGCCACCAGCCTTCTTCCTGGCCCTGAGCAAGGCCAGGGGAGAGAGCTCCAGCATGCTGGCTGGCCACAGTGCCTTCCGGCATGTCGGCACATCATTAGGACTTAAAATAGGGTCCACTAGCACCTCAGTACCTCCTGCGGTTAGGCCTTCAAAGCGAATCAGCATCTGGCTTCATCCCTGCCTTGCTTCCTTCAGGTGTAATCTTATGCCCAGACAGTGCTGCAGGTGCGAAGTCCCCGACCACACGTTCTCTTGAAGCTTCTGGGACAGTGTGGGGTAGGCAGGAGAGCTCTCAGGCTTTTCCGCGCCCCCCTTGGGGATGGGCCTCCGCAGGCCTGCGTGCTGCATGCGCAGAAGGAGAGAGGCGAGGGAAGCAGCAGCAGCACAGGGCAGCAGCCAGAGCACGCAGCAGGAAGGTTCCCAGAGAAGCCGAAGAGCTGCCGGGGGCCGGGAGGCCCTCCCTAGCCTCCTAGTTCCCCGGCCGCGAGCAGATAGTACCCAGGTGCCCCCCGGCCCCGCCACCTTGTATATAGCTGCCAGGGTTTTAGAGCTTAAATAATAAAAGGCCACAAAAAGCCGCCGAGGGCTCCGGGACGCGTTTATACCCGTCTGCTCACCATGGAGAACCTGCCCAATGCCTTTTCCTGCTGGCGCTACAGACAACTTGTCCTCATAAGCCCTAAGCTGAGGAGGCATTAACAGCGATTTATCAACGTGTGAGTGGACTCACTTTCTGTGGCCCTCAGGGTCTCTCAGGCGCCCCTCCCTCCTGACCCCTGAGTCACTGGCTCAGTCTTGCTGGCAGACGCTGCTCATGGGGTCCACGCGGTTGTACCACCGAGGTCACCCAGCCCCAAGCCCTGAGTGACTCACAAGGATGGCGGCCCCACCCAAGGATGCGGGGTCTGACCTCTGCCTGGCTGGGACGCTCCTTCGTGAGGCAATTGCTAGAACAGGGCTGGGGCTTTCGGTACACGGGAAGCAGGAAGTTAGGGGAATTGGGAAAATAAACGTCTTCATTTGTCCCCCCAGTGGATGCTCTTAGACACAGCGACATCCCACGTGGCACATCTGCCCAGCACCTGGTCTGTCTTCCTGGGTCAGTCTTGCTTCCATCCGCCTTGCCTCACTCACCGACCCCCTTTCCCTCACCCACTGTCCTAGGATCGTGCTTCCCAAATAAAGCATTACTTTTTGAAATTTAATGAAATATTATGGGTTAACCATATATCTCAGGGAGCATCTTCACCTCCATGTGTGTATAAGCCTTATCTCCCCCACCTTCCACTATCAAGCTGATGCCCTGTACTCTTCTCTCCGACTCCCTCCGACCACCCCCTTCCAGGCTGGTCCAGACCCCCTTTGTCTGGGCCTGAGTCTTTAGCTGTTCAAACTCAGTCAACAAAACCCACTCGAGGGCAAGTGCATCCGAGCATTTCTCTTATGTCTTGTGCTGTTTTAAAACACTTGTCACAGACGTGGTCACAGAGATAAGAGCTTTGCTCTGTGCAATGATGAAAACATGGTCAAATGCATATGGGGGAGCAGTGGGGTACACCTGATCTGCAAAGGCCAGACAGTGGCATCAGTAGCTGAGAAGAGAAATCAGCTTTGTTTGCAATCAGTTGGCAGGGAGGTAAACTCAAACTGAGCTCTGAATTAAGAAAGGGAATGAGGTTTTATAGGTTCGGGGGACCAGAGTTGAAAACAAAGGAGTTAGCTTTCGTTGGCGAAAAATCGCTGCCGAAATGCGGACTTGGCTGAAGTTGGTTGTCCGGTCCCGGGAGTTCACACATGGAGCGTGGAGATGTTTTTCTCCAGATGGCAGGGGTCTGGGCCCATCACTGGTGGGTCCCTCGCCTCTGGAAGCCCCTCCTCCTCTGCACCCTCAGTCTCCAGCCAGCCTGGGAGCTCAGCTCAAGGTCGCTTGCTTCTGCTAGGCAGACCGTCAGACTGGTCCAGGCTCTGCTGTCTGAGCACAAGCTTCCAAGAGAAAAGCGTAGATAAGCTCTTTCTCTCTTGTGCTTTAGCGTCTGAGTTTCCACATCACGGTCAATGAAGGGAGGTGAGCTGGAGAGGAGAGGCCTGTCTCTGGCACCTGCGCTCTCTTCTCTCTAGATGGGCTGACCCCAGGGGTCTCACTGTATTTCTGTCCCTGGGGAGTCCCTTCCAGGAACTGTGCTCCTTCTTGACCATGCCCCACCCACCATCCCACCAAAAGAGGAGAGAGAAGCCCCTTTTAAAAGATCTTCATTGAAGACTTTTGTTAGTAAACTCCAATTAAATCCAGACGCAAACAGGTCATTGCTTTAATCACAGAGACGCCGTGAGCAGCTCCACGCCATTTCCGAAACTGTCCAGGTCGCGGGCAGCGGGATTATAACTGCAAAGGTGCAAGACTTGACGGCAGACTGGTGTTGAGTTGCCCTATGCAAAACTGCCCAACTGGCAAATCAAAAATGGTTGACTGTCAGTGGTTTCATGCAGTTCCACGTATTCAACATTCAACGTCCAAATCTGGGGGGAAAACGACATGAGTACGCAAGAGACCTTGGGAAGGTAAGGGCTGGAAGAACAGATGCAGGAAGAAGGGGAAAGGCAGAAAAACAGACATTTGATGAAACTGTCCCAACGACAGTGACTTTCCCAGTGTAAGAGTTTAGTGTAGTTTTAAGGTTTGGAATCCATCTGGATTCTTTAATCCAAAGAATCTTATTCCTACAATTAACCCATTGAAAAGTAGGCAGTTAGCAAGTATTTGCTGTCTGATGAACGGATGCAAAGGTCAGCCTAGAGGAGAGGGCTGCCAGCACCCCAAAATGAAAGAGCAGAACGTAAAAACACAGCTTGTTTGTCTAAGCAATCGAGGAGCCTCAGCAACTGTGGTTTCTAATGTGGAACCATTTGTCAGGTGACCTTGAGTGAGATTGCTAACCCTCTCTCTGCTGCCACGAGAAAGGGGATAATACTTATTCCATACAGGGCAGTGCTGAGGGAGGAAATCATGATGGATTGCTGCGAGTTTAGGGAAGGAAGACGGTGTAATAAATACTAATTATAATAACCATTCCTGGCTTCTAAGAAAAATGTCTTCTGAAGAAAGGAAGGAAGGAAAGAAAAATTCCTCCAAAGGACGGTCTCAAGGGCTCGCCATGGAGTGTCCATCGGAATAAATGGAGCAGAAAAGGCTCGGTCACAGGTTATGCAGACACACAAACCTTTGTCAAGGTATTGTTTAAAACAAGACAACCTTATCTTTAAGGACGCTTCTGAAATAAATTAATTTCATGTTTTGATTGTCAAATGATGGCCATTTTTCATAAACTGGGGGCCCAAACTTGCAGGTAGGTATCCACTTCTCCACTCTATGCAAAATACGAACAGTTACAACGTAAAGAGGGGGAGCCCCATAAATAACTCTGACGGCTATTGCATCAGCATCCCTGGGCCCCTACCACAGGGCTGTATCTCGGAGTGGCTTTCTTTGGCTCTCCATGCTTCTAACACTCCGCTGTACAAACCCCCTATGGGAATGCAGACTGAATTTTCAAGTTGGATTTACCGACCCATTAGCCCTTCCCCTCTGAGTTCTCTGTTTCCTGCTGGCTTCTCCGACACACTCCGCTTTACAGCGTTCCCAGCCAAACAACGGGCGGGAAGGGGCCGGTGGGTTTAATTTGCCGCCCTAAGGGGTGGTAATTGACACTGTGACGTATCCGCGCTGCATTCCTCCTATTGCGCTGTAATTGAACACACATGAAACCCCTGCACCGGTGACCCCGGAGTGTGCCACACACCTGGAAGTAGTGAGGTTCAATTAATGTGTCACCGCCACTAATAGCAGCTACCAGTGAGAACCACCAGCAGCCGCGGAACAAAGCCAGGAGCAACCCCGAGCCGGAGCCCCAGCTCTTTGGCCGGGGCCAGCTCTTAAAGTCTGCTTTTCCCAGGAAAACGATTTGCTTTTAATTACTCCAATTAATTTTACCTCGTGGCTTCGTCCACCTCTCCAGAGTTATTTTTGTGCTAAAATCCCCAAATAAGCAACTGAAAGGAAATAATGGCCCGGTCAATGTTTGTGATGACACTTTTACTACAAACAACAGCAGATGAGAAGGTGAACCCCACTGGACACGCGGGACTCCCCGCAGAAACGCGCTGTGGACGCGACTCCTTCGCCCGTCGTCTGTCCTTCTTCCCGGTGTCCCCGCAGAGCTAACCCCGGCGGGGACCCTGCGAGACGCCCTCTTTCCCGGCCTCACCGACTGGGGGAGCCAGATCAATTATGGGGGACGGGGTGCAGGAGGGGGTGGGGCAAGCTCAGGGAGCCCTTGCGTGACCTGTGCGCAGACACTGGAGGGCGGGCGGCTTCTGAGGTCCCGCCGAGAGATGGAGAACTGGAGTGGGCCGGGGAGGGGAAGGGGCGAGAAAGCTCATCAGGAGGGAGACTGTCCCCCCCAACCCGCAAAGCGGCAAAGCGACCAGCAAGTGGAGGAACTTAGGGGGGTGAGAGCAAGAAGGGGGCCAAGCCTGGGAGGAAACATGAAAGAGAGGACCCAGCAGAGAACTACCATCAACCAGGCTCCTGGTGTACCAGAGTTTGGACTTCGGTTTCAGAATCTAGTGACAGATTTTTCAAGACCAGCAGCCTTTCTCCTCTGTCTGTACACACACACACACACGCACATGCACACACACACGTGCCACACACACGGGGTCTGGGGGGGAGTGGACATTAGCATATTAGATTTCTTAAAAGGGATACGGCTGCAATTTTGATATATTCTCGAAAAAAGGAAAATCATATCGCATTTTTATTTGATAAATTCCACTTAATTAACTGTCGAAGCCTTGCTCCAACATCTGAATGACTAAAAATACCCCAACCCCCAAGGTCAACGGGCCACGCCAGCTCTGAGCTCCTCTCCCTGCCCAAGCCCTTGACCTGTGTCTTGATTCAAGTGGTAGTTACAGAAGAAAAAACAAACAGAGATATGTATTGAGCTGGCTGTTTCATACTTGTGTACTGTATTAATTTATTAATTAATCATTACTGTATTAAATTATACCTCAATTTAAAAGGGGGGAGAAAAAATAAATTGCTCAGACATTCCCTGCCTGGTTCGGGTTCCCCGAGGCAGACCATGGTCTCGAGACCCGTGATATGTTATTTTAGAGGTACGGCCTGCTGGTAGGGAGTGGGGGGGTGCCAAGGGAAAGAGAAAGGGGGCATTATGAGTTCAGCTCTCACACTTGGTAAGTGGGCTTCGTTCCACCAGGAAACTGGCAGAACATCGCACCTCAAATTACCCCATAAGGAGTGAGGGAGCTGGGGTATTTATACTCACTCTAGGGAGCTGGAAGATGAGTGAGGGAGCTGGGAGCGGCCACATCCTGGCATTTCTGCCCGGAAGGGACTGGAAGTCAGCCAGGACACACTGGCTGGGACTTGGGTGGGACACAGATGGCATCAGTCACGCTCCTGTGAGGCGGTCACACAGTGGTGCCCGTGGGCTAAAAGGATTTACCGTGACAAGTAACTCAGAATTCCCAGAGGGTCTGGAAACAAATGTGCATTTCATTGCATCACCGTCTAGAACCCTCTGAAATCAGCGGTGCCCCTGTCTGTGTCGAGATGGACACGGGAATTCTCGGGGCCCTGCAGTGGCCACTGACCCCAGAAGCATCTCTGGCTGCCAGGGTGCTCTTTCCCTGGTGGGTCAGGCCCGCGGGCTGAAAATGGCGGCCAACTTGAACGGCTCGATCATTGTAAACTCACCTGATTGCCTGAAGATGGAGTCACAGTTGGGCAGGGTCAGAGTCTGAATTAAGTCAGTATCCAGGTGAGACTCCTGCCAGTAGGGGAGGGAAAAGTGCCCCTTGAATATTCCACACTACCTCACAGGCACCCAAAGTTGTCCACTGGCCCCGCCACGGCCACCCCTGCAAAGGCTCCCCCACAGCTGCCCACAGCTGCCGCTGTGCAGATTTTCTTACAGTCAAATCGATACCCCCAAGGCCCCTCCACTGAGCTGTCCCCGAAGCATGTTAAAAGCAGAGATTTCAGGTTTGGGGAGTTCCCTGAGCCTCCCCTTGGAGCCAGCACCATCCTGCCCTTGAGAGGGACAGAGCTGTCCTACAGGGCTGTGAAGTCAGCTTATCCGGGGAGTGCAAGGTCCCCACCAACACATTGGTTTGTGGGGGAGAGCGGGGTTTCTTTTTCCAGTAACTTAAATCAGCTTCCCAGTCTCCGTTTCTGCTGGTGGTGAGATATATTGATCTCTCTGAGTCAAGGTAAATTCTAGCTCGTTATCAGCTAAGACCCTTTAAAGTAACCCTGCCAACTCGAACTATCCTCAACGCCCATCAACAGGTGAACGGATAAAGAAGATGTGGAATACAACTCAGCTATGAAAAAGATGAAACCCTGGCATTTGGAGCAAACGGATTTACCCAGAGGGTGTTATACTTAGTGAAGTAAGTCAGATGGAAAAAGAGAAACATTGAATGACTTCACTTATGGGTGGTATATAGAGAAATCCAACAAATGAGTAAAATAAATAAAACAAAAATAAATTTTAGACTGTAAGAGCACATCAGTGGTTACAAGAAAGAAGGGGAAAGAGAGGGGGTCAATTGAGTAAAAGAGGCCATTTGTGTGCTGAAGAATAGATTAGGATGTTTGGTGGTGAAATAACATAGAACATATACAGAGAGAATATAGAGAATATATATAGAGAGAATATAGAGATGTTGATTTATAATGATGCACTCCTGAAACTTACATTCTGTTGTAATGCAACATTATGCTTGGTAAGTGGGCTTAATTGTACTGGGAAACTTGCAGAACACACACCTCACTTCAGAATGATCCCAGCAACAGATCATTTAAAATATTAAAAATATTTAATCATTAAAAATATTTGTCATTGCGTCTCCCTGGTGGTGCAACCGGCTAAGTCTCAGCCTATGAAGCTGTCTGCAGCCACTGTAGCACGGGTTCAATCCCCAGCCAGGGAGATTCCCACATGGCACAGCAGACCTCTCCTTTCTTCCCGCTGCTCCCCTCAGCAGTGCACTTCAGTCGATCTTTATTTAAAGATAAATAAATAAATCTTTTTAAAAATATTTATCATTAAAAATATTTTTTAAAAAAACAAAGTAACCCTTTAGATAATTCAGGGTTCTCAGGTCAATCCCAGGCTTAAGTCTGAGGCAATTCCAGAAGCATCTGCTCCCCATCTGCCCACTCTGATTACCCCCTTTCTAGATATTGATAACCACCCCTCCCCTTTTTGGTGGGGTCTGACTTCCAATCCATCCCACAACCTATTTCCTCAGGGACCCCGTGGCTGACATGGTGCCTTCCCAGGCACCCAGAAATACTTATCCCTCACCCACACCCCTTTGGGCTGGAGCTGGCCCTCCAAAGCCCCATGCAGGGATGAGTACAGATCCACCTTCTCTCTCGCCGCCTCCTCCCGCATCCTGGGCGCATCAGTGTTTTGTCTTAGCAAAGCAAGCGGCCATCCCCCATGTCTGGTTTTGTGGACCAAACATGAGGCCGCAGGAGGGGCCCGCAGCTTGACTGTATTCCCGAGGGCCGCACACAGACACATAATCTGGATTCATTCTTCATCCAACAAAAGCCAGTTTCATAACAGCTTACATTCGCCTCTCTCCACTAAGTCTTTCCTTCTGCTTGTCATGTCAAAAATCAGTGTCCCCGGAGACTATTTTATCTGTTGAAGAGTCTTTTTCTCCTTCCCAGTTCTCCATCCATGTGCATAAAGCTAAAGGGAATTGCTCTTACAATGTCTAATCAAGTGCAGAAATAGGAGAGAAATGCTGAATGAGAGAGAGGGAGAGGGAGGGAGAGGGGGGAGGGAGAGGGAAGGGGAGGGGAGGAGAAGGGAGGTAGAGGGGAGGGAGAGGAGGGAGAGGAAGAAAGAGAGCTTGGATATGCAACTAAATAAGATGGGAGAGGGTATTTATGCAAACAAAGGAACAAAAGACCAAGCAACCAAGGGCTGGTGGCAGAGGAGCTGCAAACAGGATGAAATCAGAGAAAAACTGGTGGCAAACACCTGAGCAGGGTGCAGACCCCACAGTAGCACGGGACCCTCAGGGTGTGGTGTGGGCACAGGCACCTTCGGGGGCCCCCACCTCTGGAGCCCGCAAGGTGAGAGGATGTTGCTGTTGGACACCCGCTGCCCGTGCGTCTGACCCTGCGACAGGCCCTGCCAGTCAGCCTGCCCGCTCCTGCTCAGTCCCTGCTGGACAGGCCTCAGGGAAGGACACCCCACCTGCTTCTCCCACCTCGCCAGTCTCCTCTCGGCCTCCCCCAGGGCTGAGGCCCGAGAATGTCCGCTGTGCCCCCCGGGGTGACTCCAGTGCCCAGGTCTAGCATGACCCAACCCATGAAAGTTCTAGCAAGCGCTGGAAACTGTAAGCTAGAAAGGTGGAGCATCTGCCCGGGAGAGGCAGAGGACAGGGCTAGCAGCCGGACTGCCTGCCCTGCCCCCCTGCCCTGTCCCTGTCTGTGCCACACAGCCAGCAGCCCCAGTGAGCCAGGAAGGCCCCCCAGGATGCTCTCCTGAGAAGCCGAGTGAGGCCACCCCATGTCTCCTTCCTCCCCTCCCTCACGTCCCTATCTCCCTGCCTCTGGCCCTGGGATTGCACCCCTCAGAAAGTATTAGCACACAACCTCTGCTGCAGGCTGTTTGCTAACACCCCAGGGCAAGCTCTGTCCCAACAAAAAGGCAAGTCTCCCAGCAGAGCCCTGAGCAGCTGTGTGCTGGGATGGAAATGACTGTCCCATGATTTCCTAAGAAGCTGGTGGAGGCAGAAGCGTCAGGGCCCATTTCTTGGAGCTGCTATAACAAAGCACCTCAAACTGGGTGGCTTGAAGCAACCCAAGGGGGCTCTCTCACAGCCTTCAAGGGGACAGCTGAGCTGTTGTGGCGGCAGGGTGGCCGTCTGCCCCACCCCGGCTCTGGCCAGCGCTGGCCTTCCATGACCCACGGCTGCGGGTTCACTCACACTGCAACCCCTCTGGGTCTCTGGCTCAGCCCTCTCCCCCCTCTGATGAGGACAACTGGGACAGCATCTAGGCCCACCTGGCTGAGCCAGGATGAGCCCATCATCCTCCACTGGATCACATCTAAAGGTCTTTTTCCAAACAAGGTCATGTTCCTGGGTCCAGGGATGAGGGCATGGCCCATCCCTGGGGGGCGGGGACACCTTGTACCATCCCACTCGTTATGTTGTAATGTATAGGAACGGGGGAGGGGAGGGAGAGATGAAGAGAGAGATCAAGGGAAAGCCAACTTTATCACCAAATAGTTCTATGGAGAGCAAAGCAAAGCCTGAGCAGGAAAGGTGCTAAGTTTCTCATTTCTGGGGCACAGGCGGGATCCTGCCTTCAATCTTTATGTCAACATGTGTTATTTCTTCCTCGAGGGAAACAGAAGTGACGAATCCAGTATTGATGAGTGGAAGAGCTGGAGCTGGCTGTGTGCCCCCGGCTCCTGGTAATGCCACCCACCCTTACCTCCCCCCAGCTCTTTCCAGCTCCTTTTGGGGCCCCCGACCCAACCATAGTGGAGTGGAACTGTCAGTGCCCCCATTGAAAGCCCATTTATGTCAGGCTCATAAATCATGCTCTTGGAAAGCCCACTCCTCATATTACTCAGCAGAGAACAACTCTGTCCAGACGCTTACACAAATGTGAGTGTGTTTGTTTTTGCAGCAGGGGTTCATATGTAAAGAGGAGATCTTGCATCACATCCTTTCAGCTCTTGATGCTAATAAAGTCAGGAATAATTACAGACATTTCCCCCAACATGGCCATCTGCACTGTCAGATTAAGCAAGTGGCCACTGGTCACAGCATGTGCTTTCAGGGGAGACAGAATCCCAATACCCTTCCCCTCCTGACCCCTCCTGACCCTGTAATTATAGCTTCTTTCCTTGGGACTTGCCCCTGGTCAAAACACTAACATTACTGAAAGGGGGTATACTTTGAGCGTTTATCCATATACATTACAAATGTGTATTTATACATTTAACCTAGTATGTTCTAGGAACACAAGCTTTGGCGGGTGTGTGGCATGAGCTTCTAGAAAAGAAAGGAGACAATGCTGAAGTTGGAGGTGAGTAATCAAGGATGGATGCGGAACTAAAATGTGTGTTGTGCCTGCTCTGTGTTCTTCCATATACACCATCTCCCTGAATCCTCACATTCAGCAGTGAGGCAAGACCCAAAGCACCTCCTCTGAGTGATGAGGAGGGTGGAATCTAAGCCTCATTTGTTTCAATCCAGAATGATACCAAAAAAGTACATATGAACAAGAGTTCAAGTTAAGTTCCACATAAGAATTTTCCAGCTCATGAGATAGTGTTTCAGGGCTGGCTTTGTCCTTAAGAACCAGATCTCAGACATGAAAAATTTCTGGAGGTGAAAGAGGTCTCCAAAGAAGCCCTAGGGGACATGAAAATCTGTGAAGGATTCAGAGGTGATCTTAGTCTGAAAGACAAGGGATGCCCCCATCTATTGAAAAAAGCAGGTGTCTCTCTTTTGAGGAAAGTTTCCCCAAGTTAGTTTGCAGAAATCCTCCCACATTAAATTTAAGCTAGACCTCACAAACAAAACTCAACAAATATTTGGGAAAGCAAGTCCCTATGAATGAAAGCTAATAGAAACAAGAAACAGCTCTGAATCCCCCAAGAACTACCAATGTTTTATACTGAGCAGTATGCAGAATAGCACAGTATAAAATATCTATAGAAGAAAGAATGTACTTATAAAGATGGATAAACACCAGAAGACTATTGGGTGTGAATTCATAGAATTGAGGACAACACAAACAGAATGTCTGAAATCTAATAATGGAATAGAATTGAATATAAAGTCAATGGATAATCTTATACAATAGATTACACTGTCAAAGAGAGAATTAATGAACTGGAAGATATGTCTGAAGAACTTATCCAGAATGCAGCAAAGAGAAAGAGATGAAAATACAAAAAGCATAAAAGATGGAAAAAGAATAAGTCTAGTACAGGGGTTGGCAAACTATGGCCCACATGCCAAATTCAGGTGATTACGTATTTTCATAAGTAAAATTCCATTGTGCCACCACCATGCACGTTAATGTACTGTCCTTGGTGTCCTCCACACTACAATAAAGTTGCGTAGTTGAGACAGAGATACGTGTATGGTCTCCAAAGTCTAAAATATGATACTTACTGGCCTTTTGCAAAAAAAAAAAAAAAATGTGTCCTACTTCAATAAATATGAAACCAGGAGCCCAGGAGGAAAACATGGAGAAAAAGCCAGGTGATATTTTAAAAGATAATGATTACATTTTCTGGAACTAATTTAAAATAGGAAGCCATATATCCAGAGGGTACAACATATTCTAAGAGGAGAAAGATCAAGAAAGTCATGTAGTGAGTTAAATTGTGTCCTTCAAAAAGATATGTTCAAATCCTTACCCCAGAACCTGTGATTGTGATCTTATTTGGAAATAGGATCTTTGCAGATGTCATCAAGTTAAGGATTTTGAGTGGGAGCATCATGGATTCAAGATGAGTCCTAGATTCGATGACTAGTGTTCTTACAAGAAAAAAGTGAAAAGAGAGGAAGAGAAAGGGGAAGGAGACCAACAATACAGAGACACAAGTAAGAAGCCTTGTGAAGACAGAGGCAGATACTGATCCAAGTTGAGGACGCCTGGAGCCACCAGAATCTGGATCCCCTAAGGGAGGATCCTTTAGTGGGAGTTGACAGCTTGGTTTTGGACTTGTGGACTTCAGAACTGTGAAAGACTGGGCTCCCGACATTTGTTGGGCCTCCCCGGTGGTGCAACGGGTTAAGCACAGCGCTGTGGAGCTGCCAGCGGCTGCAGCGGCGCAAGTTCGATGCCAGGCAGGGGAGATTCCCACATGGTGCAGCAGACCTCTCCTGCCTCCCTGCTGCTCCCCTCAGCAGTGGGATTTCAGTCTGTCCACCTGTTCTGCTCCCCACTCTGTCTCTAGTGAGTCCTCTCACCACCCCACACCTCTGGCTTACCCCCCAGTTCTTGTATGCATAAATAAATAAATCTTTTTTAAAAATACATTTGTTTTCTAAGTTACCTAATTCGTGGCAATTTTTACGGTAATCTTAGGCAACCAAAACTGATTTTTTTGAGTCCAGTACAATAAAGATGAATCCAAGCTCTCTGTCATTCTCCAGCACGAGAGAATGTCATTTACTCCCCTCCCCTGAACATGGGCTGACCCAGGACTCCACAACCACAAGACATGGCCAAGGGACACTGCGCTACTCCAGGTCGCGGCCTTCAGAACCCCTGGCTGTCTCTGTTTTCCCATTTCAGGACCCTGGGGCTGCCACAGGAGAAACGCAGCTGCCCTGCAGAAGAAACCACATGGAGAAAACTTAGGAGGGAGACAGACAGGGACCGTGGAGAAGGAAAAAAAGGCCTAGCCGGTAGCATCCTGCTGACTCAGGCTCCAGATGCTTTGGGGCCTTCCAGCGTGGCCTCCTGCCTGTCCCAACCCGGGGTCTGCTTCTCAGGACTAGAACCCCTCATTCCAGGGCTGCCCCAGAAGCAACTCGGCCTCAGCCATTCCTGCCCAGGGGACCTGCCCGTCCGTGTGATCCATCTAGGATGCCCCAGCCTTGTCAAGCCCCAAGATGATACAGCTGACCCCAGTCAACTCACACAATCACGATCCGGCCTTGACAACCCCGTGAAGACGATCTTCTTAAAGAAAAGCACTACTCACAAACGCAGGTGGAGGTGAATGTTTCGTTCTTGGTCCCTGTTGCCAGTAGATAAACTGATAACAGTAAATTGTTCAAATATGTAGGAGTCGGAGATTGAGTGTCCAGACAAACGTTAACTCTCAGGTCTTAGTATCGTATGACTCAATTTTATTAACCACTCACAAGAAACGTTGATTTTTATTATGATTACCCTATTTACTCCTATATAAATAAAACACAAGTCAAATAAAAATAAAATATCAAAAGAATGAATATTGAACTTACAAATCATAAAAACAAACTCGTGGTTAAATATGTACGTTAGGGTCAGAAACCTGACCGCAAGGTGGAACCGTAGAAGCCACAGCACCTCATTTATGGGCAATCATGCACCCCTCAGCCCACAGCCAGAAAGAAACAATAACATGCCTCAGACAAATAAGCAAAACAAGGGCAGCAAAATGAGAAAATCTGGAGCTTTTCCTGTAATCCTCCAACTCCCTAGCAGGACCCCATACAGCATCCCAGACAGGAAGGGCCCCAAGAGTCCCAGGCAGCTCTGAGGTCCCACCATTACCCAAGCCCTATTTCTCCATTTCTTTCTTTATATTTCAGAAGTGTCCCTGGCCCAAACATACAGAAACAAAGGCAAACCTAGTGACATGACCCTTTTATTAACCAATACAGAGAAACAGCACCAACTGATAAGCAGACAGCTATAGATCTTTAAAAGTCAAGAACTCTTTAAAAACCCATAACTACAGGGCCTCCCTGGTGGAGCAGTGATTGAGAGCTGCGCTGTGGAGCTGTCGGCAGCGGCAACGCGAGCTCGATGCCCGGCTGGGGAGAATCACACATGGTGCGGCAGACCTCTCCTGCCTCGCCCGCTGCTCCCCTCAGCAGTGTATTTCTGATCTGCCTCTTCTGCTCCCCGCTCTGTCTCTGGTGAACCCTCTCATCGCCCCACACCTCTGGCCTGTATCCCAGCTTGTATGTATAAATAAATAAATCTTTAAAAAAAAACATGTAACTACAGGGCTTCCCTGGTGGCGCAATGGGCTAAGTCTCAGGCTATGAAGCTATTGGCAGCCACTGTAGCACAAGTTCGATCCCCGGCCAGGGAGCTGACCACAGGGTGCCTGTCTCCCCACTGCTCCCCTCACCAGTGGATTTCAGTCTATCCACCTGTTCTGCTCCCCACTCTCTGGTGAGTCCTCTCACCACCCCACACCTCTGGCTTACACCCCAGCACTTGTATGCATAAATAAATAAATAAATAAATAAATAATTTTTTTTAAATCCCTGCTATTGCTCTGCTCCTGTATTTCCTGAAAACTGGTAGTTAGAGTGTGTAGTAAGAGCTGAATCAGAATATAGTTGATGCTTTTGGCAAGATTGTTTTAGGAGGGGTATAGACTCGATCAGGGTATATGTAAGATCTCTGAGTCATTCTGGAGAGCGCTCTCTCTCTCTCTCTCTCTCTCTCTCTCACACACACACACACACACACACACACACACACACACACACACACACTATCCCCCAGGAGTGTTTTGTCAATGATCAGTTATCATAGAGACCATAATTTCATCCCAGGTGTACAAGGTGTTCTAGCCAAATTTCTTCCTCCCTTCTTCTCTATCAGTCTGGATATTTCTGTAGAGAAACCTCCTTAACTATTTGTCTATCCTTAAGCGTAACCGAGTCTTGCATTTCCAGCACCTCGTGCTTGTTCTTTGTGATGTTCTGTTCCTTCACCGCCAGCTCTACAGCTGGCAGCTTCTTCTGGGAGGTTTGGTTTCACGGCATCTGACTCCTTCCTGATCTGTGGTACGGCATTCACGAGATCCATGACTTCCTGTCTCCCTCGACTAACTTTTCTAAATAAATTAGGAAAGAATGACATCGAATATTAAAATAATTGTGCCAACCTCACTGAACACCAGAGCATGCGATTGCTCTCATCCTGCCTGGCAGCAGGCACTGCCAGTTTAAGAGAGCTTCATCAGCTAACGCACCTGCAGCAGGTGTGGTGGGGAAGGACAGTGACCCAGTACACGCTGCACAAAGTGAAACATGGGGAGGTCAGGCCGTGACCTGCTCA
Source organism: Scalopus aquaticus (assembly GCA_004024925.1). Classification (NCBI taxonomy): domain Eukaryota; kingdom Metazoa; phylum Chordata; class Mammalia; order Eulipotyphla; family Talpidae; genus Scalopus; species Scalopus aquaticus. Next base: position 65,859 of record PVIJ01002788.1, read on the forward strand.
TGTAGGAACACAGACCCTCTCATTCACCCCGGATCTGTGCTTGGCTGGAGAGCCCTCTGTCTCCAGGGACCCCAAGGCAGCTGCAAATGGCAGCTGAGACATCATTCCTCCAAGGTCTCCCCTCAGCATGCAACACCTGCACTTCCTCCCAGGACATGAGGAGGAAAACCGGACGGCCTGGGAAAGCCCCATGGAGATGCACTTTCTTGATCCCAGTAATTGACATTGAACCTATTTCACCCCGGAACCTCTAGGCCAGGCAGTCTGTGGTTTTATTTTATGGTGATTGTCATAGGCTTTAAGCATTTGACCTTGCAAGTCAAATTCTGTTTTAAAGCATGAAACTCCAGGAAACCTTGATAGGTCAGATGGCTAATCTTTTTAAGGAACAGCTCATACTTCTCAGACTAGATGCCTAACGGCAGAAATTCTCTCCCAGAAAACATGTAAGTGGCAGTGTCTATGAAAAGAGGGCTCGCAAGCACGCTGCAGGAAAGGAGGCCTCTCCGAGTGGCAGTCTTGGCTTCGGCTCATGCTCCTCCTGACCCATTAAATTGCACAAGGGCATGGGTCACTGAAAGCTAAAATTAACACTTCACGAGTCTTGCCAGAAACTGCTGATATCTCCAGTGGGAACTTTCCATGCTCGGCGACAGACTAACATGCACCGGTGCTGCCAAGGGAAAAGAAATTAAATTTGTGTTTCCTGCCTTGGTTTTCCCAGTAATTGCCACCTGGCAATTGGCAGCAGGTGCTTGGCTTTTGGTGATAACTGCACTCTGGTCACAATGACTCAACAAATCTGTATTGGCCATCCGCTGGGTGCGTGGTACAAAGTGGGGTGCTGAGGGCAGAGAGGTACATAGACAGAGCGTGTGCCCCTGCGCCAGGAGATCTGCCCCCTAGATCAGTCCAGAAGTCACTGGCCATGCGCACTGGGGCAAGTCTCAAAGGTCAAGTTGATTCTAGGCACTGAAGAGTTCCCAGTGAAAGCGGCACTCGACACCGAGTTAGCGAGCAGTGGATTCAATCCCAGTCTGACTCTTCCCAGCCTGCAGTATGAAGCTGCGGTCACTTAGAAATGGCCGGAGAGGGAGAAGCTATAAATGGATCCGGAGAGGCAGAGGCAGGTCCCAGGGAACAGGGAGGTCACCATTTCCTATCTCCTTCCCGGGGCTTCACTTTCATGGAGTTGACTATCAGGACAGCCACAAGTCTCAGAGCACAGCTCGGGGATTTTCACACACATGCAAGTAGACCAAGTATAGAACATTTCTAGCACTCCAGAGGAAAAGAATTTTTAAAGTGAAAATACCAAAAATCAAACCTCAGGACTCTGGATAGGTTACCACAATTAGTCTTCAAAGCCAGTTCCTGAGCCGTGGAGATGACCTCACTGTCTCTCTCTTCCTTTGGACTGCTCAGCTGGACGTGGGTGCAGATGGAGCCTGTGAGTCTGGTTTGGAACAAAGTTTTCATATGTATTAAGCAAACTGGCCAATTCCAGGATGAAATGTACAGTCTTTCCCTCTTCTTAATACCAAACCCAAACATACCAGTTACCCAGGCCAGATTTTCCCTATTACAAAATTCACTAAATTTTTATCAAAGAACTGATAACATATCCAAAATAAAACTTGAAGGAAGGTTATTCAAGGTAGTCAAAAGGTGGCAACAACTCAAATGTGCATCCACAGATGAATGGACAAAATGTGCTTTCACCAACAATGGAATATTATTCAGCCACAAAAAGGAATGAAGTTCTGATGCATGGTATCAAGGATGCTACCATCTCGATAACACTATGCAAGGTGAAATAAGTAAGACCACATATTATATGATTTTATTCATATGAAGATTCAGAACAGGGAGATTCATAGAGACAAACTAGTTTAGTAGGTGACCTCAGTCCCCTTGATAGAAGATTGGGTCAAGAAGACGTCCACACCATGGAATACTATTCAGCCATAAAGAAAGACAAATGCTGCCATTTATAGCAAAATGGAAAGAGATTGAGGGAATGATGTGTAGTCAAGCAAGTCAGAATTACGAAGGAAAATATTGGACATTTACACAGCTGACAATCTGACAAAGAGCAGACAAAATAAAGAAAGTGAGGTTTCTGGGGTTAAGAAGAAGGCATCGAGAAAGGGTCAAGGGGAGACATAAGGGAAGGTGGGTTGGGGGGAGGAAAATATCTAATTTTTTTAAAAGTAGGCCAATAGTTGTTTAGGGCTGCTGCTGCTGGGGTGGGAGTATGGGGTTTAATTGGTAGAGGGGTTTCTTTTTGAGGGTAAAAAAACCTCACTGTGGCGAAAATTGCACGTAGCTGTAAACACACTAAAGCAGCTAACTTGTGCACTTAAAATGAGTCATACGGTGTGTGATTATACAGGCATGTGTTGCTTAGTGGAGGGGATCCATTTTGAGAACTGTGTCCTTAGGTGATTTCATCATTGTGAGAAAATTCAGGTACAATACACAAGTTTCAGCTGCAGAAATGACTACCTATCTAGGCTACATATAGGGAGCACCATCAAATTATCTGAGCTGTTTTAGGCAGAAAGAGATTAGTGCAGGGACTTGAGGGTTTACAAATTGTTGGAAGGCCTGAAGGTGAGGCTTCCAGGACGGATAGCACTGCAGAAATGACCACCAGTCAAGAAGGTGGGGGACCAGGAGCTGCCCACTGTGCTAACCCAGCAGTACCCTCCTTACCTGTGACCCAGGTATCAGAAAGCCACCAGTGGAACTTCAGAGCAATGCCACTGGGACCTCTGCTAGCACTGTCACACACACATTAGAAAAGCGTCCACTGTCAGTGCCAACCAGCAGAGACCACGAAGGCAGCAGCAGTGTGGTGTGTGCAACCAACCAGGTTTCAGTCATAGCAAGAACCCTAGCTACAAGGGAGTCTAGGAAATATGGCCGCTTGCTCTGTAGGATCTGTACTTGTGGCCATCCCATGTTGTAATTTTTTTTTTTTTGCATAGAAGATCTAGGGTGTAAGCCAGAGGTGCAGAGGGTGACAGGATTCACCAGAGACAGAGTGGGGAACAGAACAGGCAGATTTACTGAAATACACTGCTAAGGGGAGCAGCAGGCAAGACAGGAGAGGTCTGCAGCACTATATGTGGGTCAGCTCCCTGGCCGGGGATCAAACTCAGGCCACAGTGGTGGTAGCGCTGAGACTTAACCCCTAGGCCATCAGGGAGGCCCATTGTTGCCAGTGTTTTCCAGCTTTTTAATAGCTGCATAACTTTCCCTTGAATTCACATTAACAACACTTAACCCATCAGCCTAGACCCACTTAGGTCAGCTTACTCCCAGAGTTGAATATTATAAATAACAGTATCATTTATAAGAGTTATTATAATAATACTAGATGATAATGCCAATAATAACAGCTACAGTGTGTTGACTATTTCCTTCTATTCATTTTTTTTTTAAGTTAAAACTCATAGCCTCTAAAAGATAGCTTTGGTCCCCAAAGTTTTGTACAGATAACAAAACTAAGGGTTAAAGAGATTGGACACCAAAGATTTCACCCTTAAGCATCAAGCAATAGTCATGACAAAAGCCCCTCCCCCCTGCAAGAAATGACTTCCCCTGGACAAATACCAGAATACAATGCTGGCTCAGAAGCGGTGGCCATTTTCCTACGTATGGTGGGTCAGAGTGGCTAGTCATTATCAAGCCTGAGATACGTCCCTGCTTGTTGGGCACCTGGCACAGTGCCCACTGCATCAATTGTCCTGGATGAATAGCTGCATGTGACCGGGGGGCTTGGTGAGGACCCCCCAGGCAAAGAGTTGTAGCCCTTTCAGTGCTGGAAGCACAGACCACTTCTGGGTGAGCGCAGCCCCCACCTGCACGTGAAGAACACGTGCCTGCATCCCACCGCCCCGTCTGGTTCAGCCACTTTCACCTGACAGGTGACGACCCACAGGCCAGATTGAGTTGATGGTGAAGAGCCTAAATGAGCTCACACCATAGAGCACGTGAGAGGCCACGAGATCAGGGTGGAATTTGCCTCTTATAAGCAAATGGGAGTGCCTTACAGCGAGTGCTAAATGCTGCCGTTTGGGTTCTTTAATAAGTTAACTTCCCTGTTCGATGCTGATCCTCCGTGTAAGTGTTAGCAGCTGACACCGGCACAGCCCAGCCAAGCCCAGGCAAGCTGGACTTGAACCCCAAGCCTTCGGAGCACAGGAGCCTGCAGGCCACTCAAGACTTGGCCAGCTCTGCCCTGCCTCTCTACCTCTCTGATCCTGCCCACAGGGACAAGCCTGCCCAGCGGGAGGGCTTTGCCTGGCTTAAACCTGGGACTGTCTCGCACTGCTTTCCCCACAGAGCAAAATTGGGGGCAGGGTGGATTGCCTTGGGAATTTCACCACTAAGGTACCCCAAAACATCAGCAGGTGGGGCTGTGTTCCCACAAGTCCATTCTGTCTTTTAGAATCCATCTTTTCGGGTTTGCTAGTCTTTATTTCTCCTTTAAAAAATCCCCAAGTGGTAAGATTAGTGAAGATGCTGCTTACCCACCTCTCGGACAGTACTGCCCAGGGGTCCGGAAGGGGATGGACTTAGAACTGCACTATCAACACAGAAAATACCTGGTGGAGAGGCTGACCCCGGGCTCTGCCACTCACTGCCCTCACCTCCCCACAGCTGCCTCCTGGCACCGAGGCCCGGCTGGGAGGCAGCTTACCCGGCCGGCCCTTAATGGTTTTATTTATTCCACATGGCCTAAAATCATGCCCGAGCATCAGTTGCCACAATTTTTCTGATGATTTCTATGAATCATTTTTTAATGATGAATAATGTTTTTAGAGACACTCCTGAGAAATTTCACCCAAGGTTCCCTTGACAACCATCACATAAAGTACCCAAAGCGAAGGAGCTTTCGTGGCTAACACAGAAAATCAACTTGAAAGCCTGGATTCCTAAAAGATCCATTAGTCATCTCTGCTGAGAAGGACTCTCCCAATTCACACATGCACAGAGAGAGTCACAGGGAAATTCAGAGCAACAAACACAGCTAGAAAAAATATGTTTACTGTCAAGTCATGTTCAAAGGACTTTTGCACAAATATAAATTTTCCAACTTGGAGCCTTTTAAACATTTTTTTCTAGCTAGGCATTGCCCTGCATCTGAGTTCTGGCCTTTCTAGACCCCCTGGCCATCTCAGCTCAGTCCAAGCACCCCAGATCCCTGTGGCTCCAGCCCAGTCACCCAGAAGTGCTTGTGCAAGACACAGAAACAGCATTTCCATTTCGGGATTTACTTTCTGCAAATACAACTGCCAAATCGCAAATAATCAAGCAGGGTCCGGGGCCTCCTAAAGAACTGCGGGCAGGCTGGTGCTGGAGTCCAGCGCGGGTTCTGCGCCGCTTCCTGGCCTCCACGGTCCTTCATTTGTCAGCGCGGACATCTGCTCCAAAACTAATGGTTGTAGACATGAGGCTGAAAAGAGGGTAAAGAAGTCGCTTCACTCTCCAAGAACGCTCTCCACGTTGCTTCACCAGGGCGCTGTTTTCTGGTCAATTGCTTTGAGTAGGCGTCAATAAACACTGCAATCTCTGGTGCACAGGTAACAAGGGCGCTGATCTTTTTCCTCCCGGCCCCCAATTACCCGGGAAGTAAAGCAACTTCACACTTGCTCTTTCCTGTACTCGCTGCCGTGTTTAAAGGGCTTGCAAAGTGTCGGCGGCTGTCGCTTTGGGTCAGACAGCGCTGAGAGCGCCCCGCAAGGGGAGCGGGCGCCTGTTCTCTGCCCAGGAGCCGCGCGCCTCCGCCCCACCCCGGAACCGCGCGCCTCTGGCAGCTTCACCGCTTTTTCTTCTGCTTGCTGCATCTGTTTATTCAAACGTTAGGTTTCTCGGTATACTCTTCCACGCGCCCAGGTCCGGGCCTGGCAGTTGGTAGGAACTCTCCAAAATGAAAGGCAGGTCTAGAGCGCCACGCTCGACTTGGCCCTTCCGAGGAGCTCGCCCGCGCGCCCCGAACACGTGTGCGCCCGAGCACCCTCCCGGGAGCAGGACAATGATGGCAAAGTTCCCCTAAAGGTGAAGATCTGATCCTCCAGTGAGGAAGGCGTGCGGGTGGGCGCCCCTCAATTCCCTCCGGACCCGCCTGGTTCCAAACCTCCTGGGAGAAAAGCACGGGGAATTCCTTTGTCTACACCCGCAGAGCGAAAAGAGCGTCCGTGTAACAATCAAGGTTACTCTGTTTCTGCCCTCTACAAAACGGGTTAGAGCCTAAAGTAGCCACAAAGTACACCGTTTGGATTTGCCCTGTAGTTTATGCGCGGTTGTGCTTCTGCAGGAAAAATATTTTTAAATTGAGAAAAGGTGCTAATTTTAAAAGTTTTCCGGTTTACACGAAAACGTGCTCTACCCGTGCCTCCTCCTCGGGGTAATTACTTGCTCTGGCACCTAAAAGGAATTCTGTACAGGGGCAGTTAAAGGAGAGTGTCGGAACCTCCTTCTCCAATCCCGGACCACACCGGGTCTCCCCGCCAGCCCCATAAAGTTTAGCCAGCGCGAAAATTCGACTGCGGACCCAAACTATCCACGCGCCTACGGTCTGTGCTCAGAGGCCTTTGGCAAAGCCAAGAGGAAAGCACCAGCCTCTAATTCCCACGGGACATCCCTCCACCCCAGGCACCGCTGGAGAGGGGTCCGCCCTCTCCCACCCACCCCAGGAAGGCCCCAGCCCCCGCGGGTCCCCACTTCCTTCGTGGAAAGAATCTGCCGGGAGGTGCGGAATGGAGCCCGAGAGAAGGGCGAGGGTGGGGGAGCTGGGCACCGGGACCCCTGTTAGGGCGGGGAAACGTCCTCGCTACTCTCGCACCCTGTAGAACGTCACGGACAACCCTGGGCGCGCTCAGCCACAGGCGCCCCAGCACCTCCAAAGGTCTGGGCCGCGCGGGAGCTGCGGACCCCAGGGCCCAGCGGACACCGCATTTGGGCCTTGAGCACTGAGCGCACGCGTGCTCTCGAGTCTCCCAGTCCCTACGCCCCGCGTCCCCTCCGTGCGCACCGAGCCCCAGCTCCTCACCCGAGTGCCGGCGCCTCCTCCCCCTCCCCCGGGTTCTGATCTGCGGGTGTCCACAATGCTCTCCAGCAAGCGCACCGACCCCTCAGGCGGCCGAGCGCATTGCGCCCCCTTCCGCCGACCAGCCCGGGCAGCGTCTCTAAGCGAGCCCGGGATCCCGAGATTTTGCGCGCGCAAACTCCGGGGCTGCAGCGAAGGTTTGTCTGAAGCCATCTTCGGATTCTGCACCCGGCGCGGGAGCCGGAGGGCCCAGTCCCTTCTGCGGAATCGAGACCTGCTCAGGCCACGGGCGCTCTGTCCCTCTGGCCGCCCGAGTCTCGAGAGCTCCCAATGCCGACTTCGGGCCGGGGAGGGGAGGGCTGCCGGGGTGCCCCCGCTACCGTCTCGGTGCCAGGCCCATGGGGTGAGTCCCACACCTTCGTGGCCCCGCCGCCGGTCACATCTGAAGGCCGCTTCGGCGCGTCGGCCACCTCGGTGGCGGGACTGCCCTCTGTCGTGGGCGACGTCCGCTTTAGGGAGGGAAGAGTGTGTTCCCGGACACACATTCTCAAGAAATCCACCTTTCACGCCGCCCCTTGAAAGAAAAAACAAAATAAAATAAAAATCCGCGCGACGCGGAAAGGTTCTCACGGCGGGACAGGCAAGCTCGGTGCCCAGGCCGCGATGGGGGGGGGGGGGGTGTGCAGCCCAATCCTCAGCCTGCCGGCCCGCCTCTCCCTAACTCTCTCTGCTACCCCTCGGGTAAATTAGCTCCCCTCTTCCCACAGATTTGTTTATATTAGGGACAATGTTCCCTAAGGATCACTTTGCTTTGCAAATAGCCCCCTTAATGTTAATTAAACGAAACGAATTTGCGCCGGGAAGTACTGAGGCAGTCCCGTTACTGTCGGCTTTATTTTGAGGGCTGGCGTTACTGCTATGACTTGCTAGGGAAAAAAACTGAACCCATCACGGCTGCCCCAACTTTGATGTGCAAAAATATCTGTCTCTCCTCTCTGTCTCGCCCGCTGGGGCCCTCAGCAGTGTGTTTCAGTCAGTCTGCCTGTTCTGCTCCCCACTCTGTGTCTGGTGTATCCTCTCACCCCCCACCTCTGGCCTACACCCCAGTTCTTGTATGCATAAATAAATAAATCTTTTTTTAAAAATCTGTCTCTAGTGGATAGGTTTGGTTTGGTTTTTTAAAGGAAAAAAAGTGGTTTTTCCAAAGGCGGTTTCAGCGCCGTCCTTAATTAACTAATCGGTTTTCACGTCTCGAGGCGGTAGGTCGCTGACAGAAGCACAGAAATTTCAGTGCATATCACGCCTCCAGCGCAAGGATCACGCGCGCCGCAAGCGAAAAGCAGAGCTTTGCCACGAGCCAGCGGGCTGCCCTCCCGCAGCCGAGTGTGCAGGCGCCGTTTCGGTTAAGCCGGGACGAGAGCCCTTCGGGAGCCCACAAAGCCCGAAACAGCCGCGCAGTGGGAGAGCCGGGAAGGCCGGCGCAGGCCGGTGCAGGCCGGGATCGGGGTCCCTGGCTGGTCGCTCGGTCTGGGATCCCTGGCTGGTCGCCAGCCCCGACCCGGGGCGCCGAGCGCTCCGTGCGCTCCAGCGGGATCCTCTTCCTGCACCGAGGACAACGGAGTCTGTGTGCACTGGGAGGGGCTCCCCGAAGCCCTTGAGCGGCTTCTCAGCGACGGGGTGAAAGCCGGGCGGGGGTTGGGAGACTGGGAAGGAAAACGCAGAGGAGAGGTTCCCCTCTCCGCACCCTGGTCAAACTGGAAGGAAAGCGCCGCCGTTTGCCCGAACCAGGAGTGGCTCCCTCCCTTCCGCGTCTCCCTCCCTTCCGCGTCTCCCCTAGAGCAGTGGCTCAGGGACTTTGCTAATCACTTAGTTACTACCAGGGGCTCGAGCTCTTCCCGTTCCCGAAACGCACGGGGAGGGGCATCTACTCCATCTACTCCACTCCTTGGAGCCTACCCCAGCTCTGGGAGTCCCGACCCCCAGGGCCTAAGTTGTGCGGGACAACCGAGTCTCCCTAGAGGCACGCGGGTGCTTCTCGGAGCCCTAGATAGCCTGCTCCCAGGAGGCCGGGCCGGGCGCCTGCAGTGGGCCGGCACCTGCATCTCTTACAAAATACCCCTCGGGTCTGAGGCACCCGGTTGAGGGGGGAACACTCAAGCTCCAGGGGCCCCTGGACCCCACGCGGGAGGGTGGGTCTGCCCCAGAGCCGGCAATTCAGAGCTATCTCCGGACACCAGCCAGCCTAAACGCAGATACTTTCTCAACAAGAGTGCCTTCTGGTGGGATAAATTATTAAAAATAAAACAAAAAGAGATGAATTCTCCTGCAGCGCAGGGGTGAGTGGTGGGCCCGGGGCGGCGCTGCCGCTTGGAAGAGCAGAAGCCTGGATGCTTCCAACCCGTCTACACAGGGAGCAGCACCCTGTCCTCTGCTCCTTCCCGGAGGTATGAAGAAAAGTGGGTGCTATCTCCCTGACATTACACAAGGAAAGGAATGAAAATTCGAGGTATTTTTTCAGACTAAAAATGTCTTCCATCAGGGCCTCCCTGGTGGTGCAGCAGTTGGGTGCTGAGAGTTCGACACCCAGGGAGGAGATTCCCACATGCCCCAGCAGACCTCTCCTGCCTCGCCCGCTGCTCCCCTCAGCGGTGTTTTTCCGTTGATCTGCCTATTCTGCTCCCCACTCTGTCTCTGGTGAACCCTCTCACTGCCCCACGCCTCTGGCGTGGTGAACCCCAGCTTGTATGCATAAATAAATAAATCTTAAAAAGTAAAAAATAAAAATGTCTCCCATCCAGGAAGTACTTTATAAGTTTGCTGGAGCAAGAGTTTTTTCCCCCCCAGAGTAGCCATAACGTGCTAATAGTTGCCAGTGTAGACAAAGACTTCTACATCGAAGTTTTGAATCCCTGCGGTCCTGGATTTTCTGTGGCTTCGCTTGTTCCAGCTGCCCCAGCTGTTGAGGTTCTTAAAACACCCCTTTAGAGGTTCGAAACCGCACCCAAGGGCTAGTGCTAGGGATGGGAGGCACACCCTCCCCCCACACCTCGGCAGCTACCACGTCCCCTTCTGCCACAGGGCAGCCTCTCCAGGGCCCGTTCCTGTGGAGCATCTGCCATTTCCCGCTGGGTCTAGGACGCAAGTCGCTTTCAGCTCGGGATGGCCTCAGGTAGGCGCCGGCCGCCGCCCGGGCAAAAACAGTTGCGGAACATCTGAAGCGGAAAATCCCAGCAGATGTCGGGGGTCTGGGCCCGCCCCTTCCTCTTGGAGCCTCAATTTCTTCCAGATCATCATCCTAATGGAAAATTTCTGAGGGTTGGGGTGTAGGCAGAGGCGTCAGCTTGCGCCTCC
>PVIJ01002788.1:76369-125353 GCA_004024925.1 Scalopus aquaticus
CCGCAAAGCTGGTGTCCATGCTCTGGGGAGGCACGGGGTGCAGGCCCAACGCACAGGCCAGGAGCCGGATGCGAGAGACGCAGCAGGTGCCCACCCCCACCCCCAGCGACGCTCCGGATCAGGCCGAAGAGCTTGTTTTGTGGGTACCGGCCCAAGAGTCTGGCGCCCGGAGCCCCAGGTTCTCCCTCCGGGAGGGAGTCCCTGCGATGGTCCCAACCAGGCTCGCGAGGGCAGAGCATGACGCCACGCAGGTGGCCTTGTTCTTCCCACCTGGGCACCTCGGAGGGTCTGGCCCGAGCACTTGAGTGCTTCCGGTGGAGCGGAGAGACAGCGGGTCCATGGCTGCGTGCGCGCGCCTGTGTGTTCAGTGAGAGTGTTGGGGGGCGTCTGCGGAGGGGAAAGGCAGGCTTGAGACACGAGCATCCCGCACCCACACACCTGCGAGGCTTCAACCACTCGCTCACGCTGCCTGTCAAACCACTCAAGTCAGTTCTGTCTCCGGACGCAGCGCAGGAGCAGCGCTATCGCTGTGAACGCCGGAGGGGGAGGGCTCAATTTCCTTTCCCCGTAAAATCCGGGAAATTTGCTTTGAGGAAAGTTTCTGTTCTTGCTGCTTGTCGGGTTTCCCCCGCTTCCACTTAGCCATGTTTCTGCGATCTGGGTAATCCCTTTCAAGCCTGGGAGGAATTCTCCCGGGTCCATAATTGAGAATCGGAAATCATGGGGGTGAGAGAAGCGTTAAATCCTCCCGAAGCCGGGAGGTGCCTGCCGGAGCTCACTCGCCGGAGGGCTGCGCAAGCTCCGGCGGAGCGGAGCGGGCAGTTCCTCTCCCCTGGAGCCTCAGGTCTGGGAAGCCCCGAACAGCTGCCGGCTCAGCCCGGCGCGGGATTCCCAGCGGGCAGCGAGCAGCGGCCCAGCGCCCTGCGTCCGGGCAGGCTTGCCCGTGCGGTTGGCGCTCGGCGCGGCCGGGTGCGCAGTGAGCACTGTCGCGAGCCGGAAAGCGTTCCAGGATCTGAAACCCCGAGGGAAAGGGCCGGCGATGGGTGGGGGCCCACCAACTCCTAAGCTCGCGGCTTGGTGACTTCGGAACCGGCTCTTGGAACCAAAGCCACCGTTCTGGGTTCAGCGGGACGCCTGGGCAGTGGGGGCCGAGCGGGGGTCTGCGCGCACTGCTCCGCCCACCGAGGGAGCCGGGACGCCTCCAACGCCCTCCAACTTCTGACCCTCAAAGGGGTCCCCGGAAAAGGTCAGGAGCTCTGGCTGCGGCGCGTGGTGGGACACTCACTGAGGGAGGTGGGTGCCAGGCTTTGTCCCACAGCGAGTGAGCAGAGCACTAGGTCCGGGCCGGGGGAGACTCAAGTGGCACCAAGACCGAGATTCTAATGCTCCACGGCCCGGGAGGCTCCCCTCACCCCTCCCGCGACCTCCAGGCTAGGCCCCGCTGCCCCAGGACCTGCGAGTCGAGACCGAGGGACCCTGGACCCGGTACCCTGCGGCTGCCCTCTGACCCCCGCGCCTTTGGGGAGTTGGTGTCCTCCCAGCCCACGCGTCCACATCGCGACTGAAGGGGTCAGACTCTTCGAAGGGGTTAGGGTTTGTGCGAAGAGGACCCCACCCCCCCGGGGTTGCAGGCACCTGGCGGAGAGAAGAGGATTTCTTTGCGGCTCGGCAAGACCCCGAGGGAAGGCGCTAGAACGCCCGGGACCCGTCTCCAACCGCGCCTCCCTATTCCAACGATCTCAGGCCGGTCACGTCGGCCTCCACCAATGCTCGCCCGGTGACCCTGGCTCGGCGACCTTCGCCCTGATGGACCCGCCACAGTCGCGATTCTCCGAAATTCCGGCTGCGCTGGGTGGGACCGCAGCAGTCCCGCCGCCGCCGCCGCCCAGGGCAAGGCCCGGCTGCGCGGCGACGCTCCCCTGCCCCCGCTCTCGGTCGGACCCGCGCGCCCCCGCGGCCTCCGGCCCCTCCCGGAACGGCGCCAGTCTCCTTTCCCTCTGGTGTTTAGAGAGAAAGAGCAGAGGGGTCACTTCCGAGCCTCGCGCGCGCCGCTCCCCGGGGGGTCTCTTTCCCGCCGGCCCCCAGCCCCTCGCGCTCCCGGACCTGCGACGCGGGGAAGGAGAGGGCGTGGGAGCTCCGGGGGCCGGGGCTCCGTCCCCTCGGCAGGGCGGGGCGCCGGTGGGCCTCGCCCGCGCGGACGGCGCCGGACCGCGGAGGGGTCCTGGCATCCCTCCTCCCTCCCCGGCTCCTCGCGCCGCGCAGCCGGCGCCCGGGTCCCGCCACCCGCTCGCCGGAGCGGCCCCGCGCGCCGTGGGACTCACCGCCACCTCCTGCGCCCGGGAGCGCGCGGGCCTCTCCTCGGGAGTCCCTGGAGGCCGCGAGCGGAGGCGCGCCCGTGACGCCCGGCCGCGGGTCGGTGGCGAGCTCGGCCGCGCCGCCCCCGCCCCCGGCGCCTCCCCCCGCCCCCTCCTCCCGGCCGCGGCGCCCAGCGCTCCGCCCGAAGGCGGGTCCGCCATAAACAAACGCGGCTCGGCCGCACGTGGACCGAGGAGCGCGGCGCCTCCCCACAGACCGCGGGCTCCGGGCACCGGGAGCCGCCGGGAGGGCAGGAGAGCGCGCCCGCCCGGCCCCGCGCCGCCGCCAGCTCCCTCCGCGCCCGCGCGCTCCATGGCTCCGCGGCCGCCGCCGCCCTCGCCGCCCTCCCGCCCGGAGGGGCCTCGCGGCCGCGGGTCCCAGCCCTTGGCCAAGGACTAAACCGCGCCGCCGCCGCCTCGCCCGCCGCGCTCCACCCCGAGGACAGCGGGCGCGGGAGGCCGGAGGCCCGCGGAGAGCGCGCGGACAGCCCAGCCCCGTGGAGGCGGCGCCCGGGCCGCGGCGCGCTGAGACCCGGCGGCGCGGCGGGGCGCGGAGCTCGGGACCCCGCCGGGAGAGGCGTCTCGGCGCCCGGCCGGCCCCGCGCACCTGCCCGCGGCGGGAGCCCAGCCTCACCTGCCCCAGCGCCCCCGCCACCCCCGCCGCCGCAGCCCGAGCGGGCCCCGCGGGCCAGGAGCGCGGCCGGGTCTAATATGCCCGGAACCGAGGCGCGATGAAGGAGAAATCCAAGAACGCGGCCAAGACCCGGAGGGAGAAGGAAAATGGCGAGTTCTACGAGCTGGCCAAGCTGCTCCCGCTGCCTTCGGCCATCACCTCGCAACTGGACAAGGCGTCCATCATCCGGCTCACGACGAGCTACCTGAAGATGCGCGCCGTCTTCCCCGAAGGTGAGGCCTCAGGTAGGGCCCGGCGGCGTCGGCCCAAGCGGGGAGCCTCACTCAGCGGCCGCCGGGCGGCCTCCTGCGGGCCAGTTCCTGGGTGTCTTGGGAAAGCCGCTCGTGTGGCCGGGGTCTTGGTGGCCCAGGCGACAGGACCGTCCCCTGACCCAAGCCAGGGGCAAGCCGGGGATCGCTCTGTGTGCATAGTTCGTTTTGGCCTTTCTCTCTCTCACCTCTCTCTCTCTCTCTCTCTCTCTCTCTCTCTCTCTCCCTCCCTCCCCCCTTCTTTCCTCCCTCCCTCTCTTCTTTTCTTCTTTCCTTCTTTTCTTTCCTCATTTCCTTAACTCCCCCGTTTACTTTTTCCTCCCTTCACTCTTACCCCTTTCCCCGGAAGGGAAGCATTAAGCGCACACCCGGGGTGGACGGTGCTTGCTGCCCCCAGCTGGGAGTTAACTGCTCACAAGGCCCAGGCCATGCCCACTGCAGAGCAGAGCAGGACAGAGGGTGAGCCTGGCCTGGCCTCTCAAGTCCCCTCTTCTCTGCTCCCCTCCCTGGTTCCGCAGCGCAGGAGTTTGGGGCAGGAGAGCCTGCACTGCTAGGCCAAGGCCCCCTGAGAGGCGGAGGGAGAGAGGTGCTCAGTTTGAAAACTGCAGTCAGGCCTTTCAGGGCTGGAGTGATAACCCCCAGGGGAGGCACCCTGGAGAGCGAGGGTGTCCAGGACCTACAGGTGCAGCAGGAACTGCAGTCAGGCCTTTCAGGGCTGGAGTGATAACCCCCAGGGGAGGCACCCTGGAGAGCGAGGGTGTCCAGGACCTACAGGTGCAGCAGGAACGTGGCTCCTCAGGCAGGTGTCCCCTGCCAGCCAGCACTCGGCCTTGGGGGGCTGTGGCCTCCAGGCCCACACCTCTGAGCAGCAGGGAGGCCCTGCGTTTGCTTTCATGGCCCTGCTCTGAAGCCCTCTGCTCCTAGTGCCTGATCCCTGCGGGACTTGCCACCACCAGTGGGACAGAGTTGGAGGTTTGGCTGGGGTGCTCTGTGCCAGGATGGGGGCCCTAAAAACCCCTGGTAGAGACCACTGGAGTTTCATGCCTCTGGACCCCTGGAAGCTGGCGTTGAGTCAGAGCCGGGAGACAGCGCTGGAGGGTGACTGCAGGGCTGGGGACAGGTGTCCCTGGGTGGCAGGGTGTCCACAGCCAGGGTGACTGAAGCCCGTAAATCCAGCCTTTTGCATTGGAGGCTCCACGTCTCTTGCCTGTCACGTGTCTGGATCTGGAGCCCATTTAACTCCCCCTCGGTGGGGCTCCGAGGGCCTGTCTGCTGGGGCTCTGCAGTGAGGCTAGTGCAGGAGCCGGGCCAGAGAACCACGAGCCAGCGGCCGGAAGCAGTGGCCTGGCCTCCTGGCGCCTCCCAGCCGGGCAGTGCGACCTCTCCCTGAGCGGGCACCCGGCTAGTCTGAGCGAGCCCAGCGCAAGTTCTTTGCCTTTTCGTCCTGGGTTGACCGAGGAACCCCCCTCCAGAGCTTCTTGCTGGGATATTCACCCTACAGTGGCTATTTGTCTCCCCAAAAGCGATCCCTCCTCCGGAGTAGAGATAATCCGTCTCGGACTCTCGGACTCGTTTCGGTGAAACTTAAGAGAATTAAGTTTTTACAGGCCGAGTCTCCTTCCACCCCGATGGAGCGGTGCTTGCTGGCCTGCCCAGGAAGGTTTTAGCCCGCGTGCTACAAAGCAGGTATAGAACAGGGCCGGGGCCTTTTCTCCCACCCCTCTGCCCTGATTGGAAATAAAAGCCTAGGAGGAAATGATCAGAGATGAACTAACTGGTGACTGATGATTTCAAATAAGCCAGAAAGTAGTTCAAAAGGGAGGTCTGGAGAAAGAAGCTAATTAGTAGCCATTTGTCGTTCTGGGGATTTCCAGGAAAGCCTGCTAGAAATCCGGAAGTTGGCTTCTGCTGTGGTTAAACTGGGCTTGTGCGTTCTCACTCTGTGGAATGAGTTTCCGTGCATTGGGGCCCAGAATTGCTTGGCTCTGAGCTCTCTGCAAAGGGTGGGCTGACCGGGGGTCTGGGCCTTGAACATGGGGAGGGGGAGCTAGGATTTCTTGGGTAGTGGCTTGCTTTCGGGGTGGCCTGAGTGTCTTCTAGGAGGTTCCAGCGGGCTGCAACTCGGGCAGTGTTGCAGGGAAGCTGTTTGGTCCTACATGTTTGGAAATGGCCCTGAACCTGTGGGATTCCCATTGGGGACAGAGAGGAGGCGGTGGTCTGGTCCCTAAATTTTCTGCAGAGCTGGAGCAGGGAGCAGAGAGGCTGGCCTGGAGGAGTTTGCAGCAGCCTCCAAATTCTTCCCAGAACTCAGAGGTCCCCCCCTGCAGATATGGGCAGTCACACTGCTCCCCTCAATCATAGCTATCACAGGCAGTCGGCAGCCCAGTGCCTGTTGCTGCAGGAGTTGGGGGTGGGGGGAATGCATTTAAAAGACCTTGGTTATGCAAAACAGTCTCCTGGCCCTTGTAGCTTCTGGTCGGCTGGGCTTTGAAGCAATGCAGAATTGACCTAACCTGTTCTGGGGATGTGGGCAGGATTGGGATGGGGCCTTGGGGCCAGTGGAGTCCGTCCAGGCATCAGGGGGCTTCGGGGCCAAGGCTGCCTGGCTGCAGCTTGAGTTCCTGACCTATTCCAGCTCCTAGCTGCAAACAGAACGCTGCTGAGCAGAACCCATGTGCCAAGCGCAGCCTCGCTGTTCAGTAGCCCAGAGCAAGCGGGATCCTCGCTAAAGAAGGATCTAGAAGCCAAGTCAGGACTCTGGAAGTAAAGCGCGCAGTCCCAAGGAACTGCAGGACTCAGCAGACTGTTCGTTCATTCCTGAAGACATTGAGGCTGGCGAGGCGGGCTCCCCCAGGCCCCACGTCAAGGGCCCAGACCCTGGATGCCTGTTTCTCCGCACAGGGCAGGCCCTGGCCTCTGCTCCTTTCACCCCGAGACCCCCCGGGCAGACGTAAGAAAGAGGAACTCAGAAGAGCCCCCTGCCAGGGCTAGTCCCAGGGTTGCGGTGCTGGCAGTTTTTACAGCGGGTTAAAGGCTCTGCTCTGTCAAGCTGCCCTGTGGGCCTCAGTCTCCTAGTCTGTCAAATGGACCCATTAGTAAGACCGTTGCAGCGGGGGTTCCTGTGTGGGGTTCCAGCCTGAGCAGATGAGGAACTAGCCTGTCCGTCCTCCACTCTCCTTCGAGTCCTCCTGTTTCCTGGACAGGATGGGGCTCAAACAGGGCCTGCCGGCTCTGGAGCCTGGTGGGACTTACTCCCCCAGCTGTCTCCAGGTTTGGGCCAGTCCCCCATTACCTCCCCTCTTAACAGGGAAACTAGGAAGTAGGAGGTCAGTGGGGCAGGGAACAGAGCAGGGAGCCAGGCTGGCTTGGGAACTGAAAACTCAGCGGGTCCTTCTGGGCGGCTGAAGGGCCGGTGCTTGGGCGGCGAGCTCTCTGGGGCCTGGGTCAGCCCTGCTCCGCTGCCAGGGGGCCGGCCCCGCGGAGACCATGCTGCTAGGGACCCCCAGGGCGAGAGCGGCCATCTGCGGCCCACACCAGTCCCGCACAGGCCGGGTTTGTTGCTGAAGACCCAGTTCGGGGTCTGTGACACTCCTCAGCACCTTTTACTTAAAAGGAGCAAAATGTCGCTCACGAGGGAAGTAGGCTTGCAGGCCTGAGTTATTCTGGTGTTAGAAGTAGTCTGGGTTCAGATTCAGATAGCGCTTCTCCCCCAAACACACACACCTCAAGACCCCAGGCAGGAGGGCCCCCCTAAACATTGATTTTGAGAGTGAAAATGCTTTGGCTTCAAGAGGGTTTGGTGAGGACCCACACACCCTAAAATGCAGTAGGGGTCACAGATCCCAGACCTTTCTCTGCAGCCCCCTGAAGTAATGTAGAATTTTAAAATTTGACTTATTTTTAGAATAACGTATTTTGACAGCCCTCCTCCCGGAAGCCTTCCAGGCTCCGCACTGGTCCAAAAGTGAAGCTCACACTCAGGGAGCAGAAACCGGTAGTGGTGAGGGAGTCAGGTGATGGGGATGCAGGAGGCTGGAGGTGGAGAGCACCCCAGATTCACCCCTCTCTGACCCCAGGCCCCATTCCTACACTACTGCCAGCCCAAAGGCGGCCTCTCTTCCTGGGGTGCGCCATCCCTTGGTTCAAGGTTTAAACATCAGGCCTTGGGACTTGGAGGGCCTCTGCCAGGGGTCTGGGTTGGGGGGAGGGCGCCTGCTCAATGCTGCTGGAAGTGCCCCGTCTCTCCCTCCCTGGCCGGTAGGGTTGACCAGTCAGGCTGATGGAGGCCTTTTTGGGGCGTCCCTCCCTACCACCCTCTTCAGAGCGTGCCCCCCCCACCCTGTGACACTGTGAGCTTAGAAAAGGGCGGGGGGGGGGGCAGGTTTTCTGGAACCCGGAAAATGGAGTACTTCGAGATCCCACTGAAATGCAGGAAGAGCCCCGGAACCTTGGCTGTTGCCTGGGGTCCTGTATTGGAGGGAAGAGATGCTTTAGAGGCTCGAGCAACCCGCCCCAAACTTCCCCATCGCAGCCTCACCTGGCTGGCAGTGCCTCAGCCCAGAAAGACCTGGGGACCTGCCCCACCTCCCGCAGGCTCCAAATTGGCGGTTGTAACTTCGTCCTGGGGTGATGGGTATGGGGGGGGGCGCTCCAGCAGGGGCAGAGAGAGCGAGGGAGGGCCCCCCTCAGCAGCGATGCTTCCCCTCCCCTCCTGACTCCAGGGCCCTTTGCCATCACCAGTGTGACCGAGGACTCCAAGCTGCCCAGTAGACAACCCCTTCCCTGCAGGGGAGTAGCCACTGGGGGAGGGGAGGGTGGAAGCGAGGGAGGAGGGGAGCACAGGAGAAGGCTGGGCCCAAAGCTCAGCAGCCTCAGCTCCCAGGCCTCTGGCTGCTCCAGCCTTGTGGGGCGAGTTTCCCTCCCTTAATCCCAGCAGCTCCATTCCAGAGGTGAGAAATAAAGGGGAGAGGTCAGGCCGCTTGCTGAGGTGGGGTGCACTGTCTAGCTGGCATCCTCCTCGCCGCTGCAGGAAGAGGAAAGCTGCCTGCCTGTCTCCGTGGGGCTGAGGGTGGAGTGCTCATAACCCCAGACCCAGTTTTCCACTGGGGCCTAGGGGCACAGGGGCACAGGCAGAGCGTACCTTGTTATTAGCTCCGTGTGGCGTCTTTCTGTCATCCAAGACACCCGAGATTGGCCAAAGGGAAGTGTGAGAACCAGGGCACATTCTGGGTGGGCTTCTGGATGTCTGGACCCTTTTTTCTGGGGTGGGGGACTCGCAGGTCACTGGCCCCAGTGAGTCTGCTCCTGGGGCCAGAGGAAGGAGTGACCCCAGCTACCTCCCTTGGGTGCTACCCCATCATTATTCCGCACTGCAGAGCAGAACCTCGCCACTGTCTCCGGCCCAGGAGTCTCAGGTCTGTGGCCCCTTGTTATGGTGTAGGTAGGACCTGCTTCTGAAAGACACGGCTCCCTCCCCCCACACCCAGACCTTGGCACAGCAGGTGCTCCAGAGCTGTTTGTTGACTGACTAACTGGGACCTGAGAGGAGGAGCCAATTTTGGATGACTTCTGTGGCAGGAGGGCCTGGGGGGTTTAAACACAGCAGCCCCTAGAATGTGAGTACCCAGCAGCAGGTATCCACAAATCCTCAGAGGCAGAGGGGAAAACGGGGGTGCATGGACTTGGGTCACTCTCTGCTCCCACCCCTCGTGCACGACCTGGCCATCGGGGTTCTATGGCTGACACTTGAAGAGCAAGTGGGACCCAAAATGCTGGGTGTGGCTGGAAGCCCCCATGCTGCTGGCCTGTACTCACGGGGGGGGGGCCCGCCCCCCGTGGGACCAGAGGACCACCAATGCCCATAAGCTTGGAGCTTAACCCAGCCTTTTCTTACACGCCTCCCCTCATTTTTCTAACAACTAAAACCCTTTGTTAGGTCCAGACAGAGCCACGGCCCCAGCGCCTCCCTGAATACAGCCGGGCCGGCTTATTTTCACTACAAACCTTACCTTACTCAGCCCCCGCATTCCACCCAAAGTGGATTTTTATGGGCCAAATGAAAAGGTCTCGCCCATAGCGGTTTCTAATGGAAGAGCTGGCAGCCCCTCAGCCGGGGGGTGAGGTGGCATGGGGCACGGATGCTTGGGGGAGCCGCCCGCCATCCCACCTCGCAAGGCCCCAAAGGGGCTTTTGGACTAAGTTTCTGGCTCAGCCACAAAGTCAAGGTGCAGGGACCGCGCAGGAAAGAGAGCTGCAGGAGAACACCCCGCTGGCAATGCCAGGTAGCGTCAGTGATTGCAGCTCCCCGGTGCTTTCTGGGAGTCTCCAGCCTCTGCTTCCCCAGTCGGCACAAGAGTTGGGTCTGGGCTGCTCTTTCCCCAAAGCGCAGGTTTTCTCCAAACCCTCGACCCTGCCAGAAGCCAGCTGGGGTCTGCCACCGCCCTGGATTCACAGGGAGCAGGCCAGGGGGGCAGGGAGGACCAAGCCGGGTAAAGGACAGTTGGGGGGAGGCACTTGTCCATTTTTGCAAATCAGAATTCCTGGGTCCTTAGTTTTTTCTTTCGCTTCCTGGCTTTCCCATTTCTGTCTTTTCCATTCCTGGTTAAAAGGCGTGAATGTTAATTCAGCCGCTGCCAGGGAGGCGGCCTTGGTGCCCGTTCAGCAGGGCCTTCGCTGCTGCTGTCCCCTTGGGTAGGGGTGAGGCCCACTTGATTATCTGGGGTTAAAGACCTTTCTCTGCTGGGATAGGGGGGGAACTTCCATCACATTTGGGGAAAGCTGGATATGTGGAAACGCTATTTCCTATGGGTTGACCAGGCTAAGCCCCTAGGCTCCTCGGCTTATTCTGGAAGAGAAATCAAGTTCACTCCTGTTTTCAGCCCAGAGCAGTTTGCGGGCCGGGGTCTCCGCAGCCCCTCTGCACCCGGGGTGCGCCTGGCCGGGGCGGCTCTCCTGCGCCGGGGGAAGGCTGGGGGCCTTTTCCGGCCTCCTGGAACCTAAGTCTGAGAAGCCGTGTTACGGTCCTGGGGGAGCGCCGGGGGAGACCCACGTGCCGGCGCCGCTCGCCGCCGCATGAAGGAGCCCCGCAGTCCTGGGAGCACTCCGGCTCCGGCTTCCAGGTGGCTGGCGAGTCCCGGCCCCGCGCCGCGCTCCGCTCTGGCCGCAGGTTGCGTGCGCCTGGCGCGCTGGGGGCCCGGGGTGGGGAGCGGGGGTCCGCTAGGCTGCGCTCTGGGTAGAAGGGGAGCCCCACGCACCGCAGCGGCCCCGCTCTTCCTGCAGGGCCAACCTCGGAGGGTGCGGGAGAGGGTGCGGGTGAGGGTGCGGGGCGCGAGCGGGTCCGGAGCCTGGGGGCGCCTTCCCCGGGGCGCGCGGAGGTGGAGCCGGCGCAGCCTGAGACAGCCACCTCTGGCCCTGCGCGTCGGGACCCGGGTCCCTAACTGGAGTCTGTGGGGTAGGCCTCCAGGGGCCAGACCCCAGGGAGCAGCTGGGGATTCTCCCAGATGGCACTGAGCACTGCAAGCTCGCCGGGCTTCCCGGCTCCTGGGGCACGGCACGGAGCCCGGGATCTCCCGTCGGCAGCGGAGCCCGGGCGCAGGAAGGAGGCTTCCCTTATAAAGGAGCCTCTCCCCAAGGGGAGCCCTCTGCGGCGCTGGAGTCCTCCTGGGAGGTGCTGGGGAGGAGCAGTAGGCTTTGGGGAACCAGCTAAGAAAGAAGGGGTTTGGGGGACCCCAATTATGTGGCTACAGAAACCTTCCAGTTACTGTCCAGTAGGTATGTGACTTTTACCTCCTTCGCCCGTGCTGCCTCTGGCGGCTGGCGCCTTTGTAGTTTGCTCTCCCAGGTCCGGGCAAATCCTTCCCAGGCTGAAGACCTGGGCATGGAAGGGCTTGGAGGGCTGGGGAGTCCGAAGGATTACATGAGGTTGAGAAAAGATCTTTCTTGCTATTTCTTTTTTTCTTTATTTAAGCGGGAAAAGCTCCTCCCCTACAGCCAGGGCTTTTCTCTGTCCTTGGGGAAATTTCCTAGTTAAATGGCAAGGGGAGGGAAGAAGGGTCCTGGAGAAATAGCTGTGGGTCAGAGAGATGCCCCATTCGGCTGGGATGATGACTGGTTTCAAACAGATTAGATTACTTGGTGGCATTTCCAGTAAAATGGTAATTTCAGAGCTCTTAGCACATGGACACGTTGAGGGAGGGGTGGGCCTGACCTCTCAGCGTGCTGGGCCCCTGGGCCCAATCTGCTGGAACTTCTTCTCTGCTCGTTTTCTTTTTAATCGAGGGCAAAAGAGCAATGGGGAAGATGCAGAGGGTGGCGTGCGGGGGCAGGGAGGCAGCCTGAGGGGCCCCTGGTCCGGGACAGTTGCGATGCCAGGTGTGGATTTCTCGTGACCTGCTGGCAGCCGGGCTCTTGCTGGGCGCTGCCATTTACTGGTTTGCTTTGTTTCTCCGTCCAGGTCTAGGAGACGCATGGGGACAGCCGAGTCGCACCGGGCCCCTGGACAGTGTCGCCAAGGAGCTGGGATCGCATTTGCTGCAGGTAGAGCCACCGCCCCAGAGGGAAGGATGTTGCCATTGCCCGCGGCCTGGCTAGCACCCAGAGGGTCCTTCCTTTCCACCCATGCCCCAGCTGGGAGTTTGTTCTCCCCAGGGAAGGCCCCCAGATGTGTAATCCGCCCCCCAAGCGGCAGCGGTCACTCCCCTAACCAGCGGTCCCCTCCTGCTCCACTTGGAGGGCAGAGACCCAGGTGTGGACTCAGCTTGAGTGCAGCTGCAGCCCTTCGCCCCTGCCCAGCATTTCCCATACTCGGGCTCTCTAACCCTGAAGCCCGAGAGGAAGGGCGCCCTTGTGTGTGGCTAAGTCCTTCCCACCCTTACTTCAGTCAGCAAACTTTTAGGCGCCGCCGTCACTCTGTGCCTGACCATGTGGCGGCCGCTGAAGCAGACAAGTAACGGCCAGGACACTCTGGCCGGTAGAGTGTCCACTCTGCTTTAGAGTGGGGCAGCTCTAAAGCATCTGAGGGTTGTGTGTGTGAAAGAGGCGCAATAAACGGCCATCGTGGAATACTAAGTTAGCGTTTATGGAGAGTTAATTATGGGCCAGACTCTGTTCTCAATCTCAGTGTCATCTTGCTTCACTCCCCACCCACAATGTGTTCTATTTTTAACTTTAGTTTTTCAGAGAAGAAAGTTGAGATGCAGAGAGGCTGAGCAGAGCCCCTGAGGTCACACAGCAAGTGGTGGAGCCGGGTTGAACCTGGTGGCCCAGTTCTTAGGGGATCCAGGAGAGGACGAGATGTGGCCCTGTGTCACATGGGGAGACGCTGCTTGGTTTGTGGCCAGCCCCTCGCATCCCGGGCTGAAGTCGCTACACCGTGCCTGACCCTGGGTCTCCCCCGGCCCTGGCGGGGTCGCGCGGGCACACCACTGGCCACTTCTGGCGCTGGCCCTGGGTGCGTGGCAAGTGGCGGGCCAGGCCTCTCAGTCTTTCAATGCCCTTTGCAGAGCCTCATCAACGACCCGATTCATTTCCCCCTCCCTTCATTTGTCACTGCCATCAAAACATGCCTACTGAGAACTAGTTTGCATTTCCTTCTTCCAGTTTGTGTTTTCTTTAAAGGGTGGGGGAGGGAGTTGGCGGCAGGACGCAGCGACTTGGTCGGAGAGTTTCAGCCAGGAGCTCCGATTTTGAAAGAGCAGATACTTTCAAAACCCATTTGCCCCGAATGCCCTACTGTGACTTATTGTGAAAATGCAGGCGCCAGGAAGAGAGGATCCCAGGGAGATTTGAAAATGTTACTGCATTTCTAAATGAACAGTGTGCCAGCCAGCTGGTACGGCCGGGTAGGGGGTCCTTCCCGTGAGCCCTGGGAGCCGGGATTTTGGTTCCCCTGCGAGTTCTAAGTGACACTAATACCAGGGACAACTAAGTGCCAGGAAAAGCCAGTGAAAACCTGGCAGGGAGCGTTGACTCCCCAAGGCCCCCTCTGCATGTCTCCTCAATGCCAGAGTGGTGCGCGCACATGTCCCGTGGAGTAGCTGTGAAGGCTTGCTTTTCCGTTAAGAATGTTAGCTGTTTTAGCACCCTGCAGAATTTCATTATGGTCATTTTTCTCTTTTATGCTATGGCTAATGGTCCGCTACTATTTCATTAAATATATCTCGTTAATGACCTTGGAGCTCAGCAAGAATGCAAAATGTGCCCAAACTGCTTTAACTTTAGACATTGCATTCTTGGTTTTTTTATGTTTGAAGCTAAGAGATTGAGCTGGGACAATATTTTGTAGTTGAGTTAGAATCGTGAAAGTGAGGCTTAAAATCGAGAGGATCTCTTGGTTGGCAGATTGTTTGCAGCGAATTTTGCGGCAAAACTGTTTTGAGACAGCTGAATGTGAGGACAGCTTTTAGACTACTTCTACGGCATGCTTTTAATCCCCTTCCCCCAAAGAAGGGGAGGATTTCAAAAAAACCAAAGGTAATCTGGTTTCAATTACATGCTGTAAAAATAGAATTTGTGGCCAGAAATTAATTTGGAATATTTTTATGGGGGCAGCATTGTGGACTGTATGACTCTTTTCACTGACTTTATTGCCTTTCTTTGGTTCTGGATCTAAAATATGAATGACTAAGTCACATGCAGTTTCCTTTTCCAAAAATAAGGTCCTCTTTTTATCCTTGCCATACATAACTATGATTACTACTGCCCCTTTATCTCTCCCACTTACTGCTTTTAATTTGATTTTACTTTTTTGAAGGCTAACCAATTTAAACAAAATCAGAATAGCATTTAAGCAGTTCTAATTTTTTTCAGAAATTGTTCCTTTTTCTTCTTGAACTTTGCAGAGTATTTGATTTCTTGTAAATCCTGAACAATTGATCCTGTTGAGAACATTTGTTAAAACAGCTGGTAATTTGTTTTATTTTCTGGGGAGCGTCTGTGTTTGGAATTTATTATTCAGACGACACTTAGGGGTAACTAGAAAATGGAGGCATATAAAGCTTATGTCCTAGTGGGTTAAATGACTGCCGGTTATGACATACAACGGTCTGTATAGTGGTAGATTTCCCCCTAAGAACCGTAGAACTCGGAATTTGTGCTAAGTGCTAAAGTAACAACAAGCAATGAAGCTACTACGCTTAAGCAGCACGATAGGAATTCTCAGATGTTTTGCATGCTTCTTGTGATGTGCGTGCAAGGTTGCTTTACTTGTGTTTTAAAAGCATTTGTGAGTCTGGTCTGGGGACTAAACCTAGCGTGTTGTCAGAGTCCTCCCTTTGAGGATTCCCGATGATCCAGGATATTTTTATACACCCTCCATCCCGGATGGTGCAGCTAGTCGACTTAACTCTGAAGGGTGACTGTGATCTCTTACCCGGCGCTTTTTCTTTTCCAGACTTTGGATGGATTTGTTTTCGTGGTTGCATCTGACGGCAAGATCATGTACATATCGGAAACAGCCTCTGTGCATTTGGGCTTGTCCCAGGTGAGTACCTCCTGAAGTGCCCCACAGCCCAGACTAAGTGAGTATTGGCGCATCTTGAAAGCCTTGAAAAATGAGTCCCTTGCAAGAACAGGAGCCCGAACGCAACATCTTCTCCTTCGCCCTCGCCTCTGGGTTTCCCCCCTCCGCTTGCGTTCCGCTTTTTTTTTTACTTTCTTTTTTCCCGTAGGGTTAACCACTGGGGATCTTTGCAGCCGCCAGCCTCTGCAATGACTAGTCTTAGCCTGGACTCGGCGGCCGGCTCTCACTGGGGTCCTCGGCAAAGGGCAGGTTTTAGCCCCCCTAGCTGGCCTGCACGAGGCCGCCTGCGTTACAGTGAAAGCGAGAGCAGAGCTGAGGAAGAAGGCAGATTTTGTACAGAATGTGCTTTGGGGAGAGAGAAGAAGGGGCGGCAGATTTATGAGCATTCACATGGCATTCGGGGTAATTTTTCCTGAGTTTTTCCAGTCCAGTGGTCGTTTCAGTAAAGCATTTTATATGCTTGTGATAGAAACTCATAAAACTCAGTTTACTACTGTTTTGAACAGCAAGGGTCTGAGTTTTGAGAACATTTACATATTACCTATTTTTCTGGAACCAGCTTCTAAAGAGGGGTTCATCTCCTTCAGGAGAAGGGGGCATTCAGTCAGGTCGAAGTTTTCTGGGGAATTTGGCTGCTAGCTGGCCCCCCAGAGCGGGGGTCTAACTAATGGTTGCCCGCCCCGTTTCTGATTTAACAAGCATGGATCAGCTCTAAAAGTCACATTTTTAATATATCTAAAGACTAAATGTTTCTTTACATCGTGAACCATCAGAGTGCTTTTTTTCATCACAACTGAAGACACAGTAGAATTAATTAGATCCAGGAAATGGGATCCCAGGGGCTCATGAATAAGCCCATCGCCAGCCCCCCTGGGTAGTTAAGCCAAAATAAAACATGCGATTAATATGGCTGGGGTTCCCTCACTGGAAAACAAAATTACCCATTTGGAAAATTGCATCTGGTGTCTTTCTTTCCTTTTTCTGACAATGCAGTTGTTTGACTTCCCCCTTTGCACAACTCTCTCCTCCAAAGCAGCGTCCCTGCGGGTGGATGCACCTCTGTGGGTTTTATGCAGAGTTCTTTACAGTGGATCTCATATTCATTCGCTTGGTGCTTTCTTTCCCCTGCCCTTTCCTCTTCTTGTAGGAAACCAGGTCTCAGATAAGATAGACTAAGGCCTGACTCATCCACCCATGTGCCTCATGAGATCCGTGTACTTGTAGAATGAAATTTTGTTGGGAACGTGAAATTTACTTGAAAAGTATTTCCCACGGTTATTTATTATGCTCTGAATTTCCACCGTGTCCTATTTAGAATTCCTCAAGGCCCTTTTGTGGTACCGCTCCTGACTTCGTCTGTGGCTGATCGACCTTGATTGGATTTCAATCAAAACGTATAAAGCCTTTGATTACTCTTGTAATAATGTCACAAACAAGACACAGCATTTCACATACTTTTAAAATGACTGGACAGCAGGTTTTATAATCAACAAAGTCACTGTTACCAAATACTAAATTTATATCTGAGCTCCCTAGCAGTCAAAGCAAGAAGGGAAATGCAGTCAGTCATGTGGTTTCCATTGCTTAGGCAGTTACTTAACCTCCCTGAACCATATCTTAAATAGACAAATAATGCCTTTTCTACTGCTCTTAGTAAGACACATCAAAGTCCCTGTTTTATGTGATGTATGAACTCTAGGGAGCTACACAAGATCCAGCACCACTGCAGTTCCATTAGAACTTCAAATAGCACCAAAGCTGCTGCAAAGAGTGTCCTGTGATGGGCACATGTTAGGGCTGCTTGTCATTTGGATGTCCTGGCACATCCTAAGGGCACAGCACACAGCAGAACACTCCTGTGCATTCCGCCGGCTTCCAGGCTGTCGGTCTAGGTCCTCTCTCTCCCCCTATTTTTCTCTTTTTATGTGGAAAATAAAATTGATTATTTATGAGCACACTCATCAAGAACAGCCCAAATACGGGATCGGTGACAACTCTGCCTCTCATTCACAATGAACTCCATGAAAGGAAATTGAAGCAGGATTGCAATTAAAATTCTATTTGCTTTTGGTCATATTGCAGAAATAAAACAGTGTCATCATTTTGAAAGGGAGGGAAATTGTACACAGCTCTTTTCCAAGAAATGTGTCCAGATAGCTATACATGTCGCCAGAAGTATCCCTCTTTAGAAAGATAAGTCAAACTGATACAGCAGCTGATTTTTCCATCTCTTGGTGGGACTGTGTAGGCTTGGACTCCAGCTACACAAACATGTTAGTGCAGACATGAGCCCTTGTGGGGTCTGGGTGTCCCACTGTGAACTGTTCAAATAAGCAGCAACAAACGTTCCCCTCAAATCTGCCTCCTGTTCACGATTAACTGATGAAGGGGATGTGGGCAGACATCACAGTGTGTATTTTTTTTCTGTCTTCTTTAGTTAAACTGTAAAATTAAGTATTAAGTAGGATGTCAAATACCCAACTTCACTTTTAAATTTTTTTGCACCCTGTAGATTATTTTTATTAGCAGTAAAAAGTCAGGCAAATATATCAAACATGAAAACTTCGCTAAAACGGACTTAATAATGTTTCTAATTGCCAGAGATAAAACGTGTTGAAAAAAATGTACCCGGTGGCTGGTATCACCTTTACATAGGTTTTTTTGAAGAATAACGATAGGTGGAATAGCTCATGTTTTCTCAGCGCCCCTTCTGCGCTCCAAGAACTTTCAGTCATGCGCGATGACATTATCTCATTAAGCACCGACGTTTTTCACATTAAGTCAGGGTTAAACTCTGTGTTTGCCCTCCTCAGGAGCAGAAGCTCCTAGGTTTGCCATAAAAGTAAGGAAATTCACAGCATAGTGGTGTTTCATTTTTTTAAAAATCTGAGTCGTCTAAACTATCTGAATTATGCATTTGAGAGTATGAAAATAATTTTTAGGTATTAGAAGCCTATCTCAACTCAAAGCCTTTTATTAAATTTGCTTTTTCAAGGAAGAAATCTACTTCATAGGGTAGAGCTTATTCATGTATTTTGGCTTTTAAATTAATGAGTCCTGCTCTCAGACTGATGTAACCAAAATACAACAGTGACAGCCACTAAATGAAGCTGTCTTCTTGGCCCACAGCCTGATAGTGGGGCACAGAGGCAAGTTTCTGGCTGGAAAACTCTTTGTGTGTGCGCACGTGTTTGATACCCGACGATTCACAGGGGCAGTTTATATTTATTTTGATGAGGTAGGGTGTCGACTTTATTAAATGGTTTCATTCCATGATTTTTTTTGCTAATGTGATTCACTCACTTTCTTTGGAAGGAGGTGGGTGGCATATGCTGTGCGTTTCTTGAGAAACTTTTTCTTACGCGGCTTAAATTTCTTTACCAAAGTTTATACAATCTTAGACTAGGTAATAAATACACATTTTTAAGTAAATATAGATATAGATGAAATAGCTGCTTATGAGACACATAAGAAAAATATATATTGGTGGTTGTGGTTGGAAGCACACCATAAAAAAATAACCTTGGCGTTGTTTGTGGCCGAGAGCTAATCCTTTCACTTTTGAAAGAAAGAGAAAGGGCAGCGCTCTGTGTTTCTGGACATAACTTGAACCCTGAAACCCAAGCCATCTTATTGTAAAATTCTGAATTTGCCATAGTCAGCAAAACACCCAAAACAGCGTATTTTGCATTTTAGAGTCAAGGGTGAATTTCTCCTTCTAACCCAGAGTATATCCATTTAGTGCTGCATTTATCATAGGTGGCTCCCTGGCAGGAAGAAAAGCTATTCAGCAAAACATAAAAAAGCTCTTAGTAGGAAAGTAATTCATTTTGTAGTTAACAGGGTTTTACCAATACTAAAATACTACACTGAAGGTCTGTTTAAGGTTGATGTTTGAGACCTGGGGAGTTTTGTAGCAAGATACACACACAACATATGTTTGGGTGAGGTAGTCAGATTTCTTTCAACATTCAAAAGCACAAATAGGTATGTGAGTTCAAAAGCACCATGTCAACCATAATTTTGAGTCAAGGTCAGCACTGTTTTGTCATTCCAAGTTTTGTTCTTTAAAACATTTCCCCTATGAAGATTGTTTTACTTCCTAGACAGCCTGAGTTTTAGAATTGACCCTCATGTTCAGAAAATGAAGCCTTTCCATTCCTGGCCTTTACCCTGTCATTCTCCAAGTGCGAGACATGAGAATGGAATCTTTGAAAAACAGATAAAGCTACTTGGGGATTAAAACTCAAATCGAAGCCCTAAGCTCAGATGCAAGTCTTTTTGCAAGTAGCTGAAGATGTGTCTCTAAAAAATGTTAGTTACTTTTTCTGAAAAAGAACTTGAAGCAAATTGGAAGGATCATTTTTTCATTTTTAAAATAAGCCGCTAAAGTTGTGAATCAATTTTTTTTTTTTTTTAGGTTCCTTGTTGCTAGCTCTCTCGCTTTCCATCCCACAGAGCTTCACGAAGCATCTGTAACCATGGTGGGGGTGAGGGGTAGAGGAGCTTTTCCTGTCCCCAATGGCTGACTCAAATGTTGCTGGTTGATTTAAACTTTTTGAGGATTAACAGCCATGACTTGAAAGAAGAATGTTTCACTTTTCTTCCTCTTTGTGAATGAAGTCATTTCATAACTTTTAGCATAAGTCAACATCCATTTGGGTCATTAGCGAAGGCTGCGTTTTAGGGGTGTTAAGTAGCTGGGAGGGAGGGTTTCTATATCAGGAGTCTCTGTTTGCATAATGCTGGAAAGAAACGCTCCATGAATAATGCAGAAAATAGAACTGAGGAAGCCCTTTTAGGCACAAGATTACTAAGCTGGCCAGAAACATAATTTGTTCTGAATAAAAAGGCAACTCACATGTCCGAACAAATGGGAAGCGCTGGCTGAGGAATAGGACCAGCCTCTTCACCCTCCTGCCCGGGCCTGAGGGCTGTGGCTGATGCTAACTTGGAATGGTTGCTCCCAGGAGAGCCTCTCTATTAAACCTGCTGCGTGAGGTGGCACTGGCAGGTCTGCCCCTTTCCAGGAGATCGTGCTGTCTCGCGCTGATCGAAACCAGGGAGCCAACCAAGCAAACACTGGCGCGAGGCTCTTAAAATAACCAGGGGTGATTGGGGACAGGGCACTCTCTGCTCTTGGCTGGCCCCTTTCCCGTGGGGCAGGGCTGGGACGATGTCTACCCCCCAGGGCAGTTTCTAAACCCATTTTGAGTTTCTTCCCATGCTGGGTTTTGGGGCTTCTGCCGGCTGACTGGCCGTCCGTCCAACTCATCCACCACCCCGATCAGTGCTGGGTGCTGACTCATTGCCCTTGCTGTGTGATTGATCGCGGAAATTGGACCCACCCGCCACTGCTCAAAGCCTGTTCTGAACGTGGTAGTTTCTGGAACATTCTGTGCCCCTGTCCATCTTCCGCCATGTCAGGAATCGCTCTCATCTCTCATGGCACTGCCTTTGGGGGGAAAATGGAGAAGTCCCCAAGGTTAGCAGTGGAGTCCGGGGGCCTCGGTCAGGCTCACAGCTGCCGTGCTTTCCTGAGTCTCCGCTCCCTAACCCTGCAGCGTGGACGAGGCCACCAGGTCTGCCGTCTCCTGTCCTCCTCGGGGTGTGTCTGCAGGGGGTGGGTCTGAGTGTTAGGGTAGCAACCCAGGGCCACGTGGTTTCTGGAATGGACCCAAGGTCTTGTTCGGGTCGCGGGGCCACCCAGCCGCACCCGTGGGTGGGACACGACACGCCAGCATCGTCCTGGCCTACGAAGGCTGGAGGCACGTTTTGGAGGCGTGAAAAAGGCCTGGCCCAGAGCTGACAGGGGCAGGGCCTTTGTTGCAGGGCTGGGGGTGGCAGGCCCAGTCACTCCCAGTCCTCTCAGCCTGGAGTGGACGAGCCCCTCCAGGACCACCCTCCAGGATTGGTGGCTGGTCTCCCGGCTGGTCCCCTCAGGCAGCAGGCGAGGGCGAGGCCAGGCCCTTGGGGTCACCCACCCCCTTTGTCCGCCTGCCTTCTCTGTTCTCCCTGCCCAGGACTCAGCTCGCAGCCGCAGCCCCAGCTCTCTGGCCTTGCTGGACAGTGGGAGTGTGGCTTGTAATCAGAGACCCAAGTTCTGTCCCTGGACACCTGAAACCCACCTTACCCCACCCCACCCGCCCCTGACAGTTCTGGGGTGCATCTGACTCTCCCCCCTTTCCGTCCGGCGCCAGGTGGAGCTCACGGGCAACAGCATCTACGAGTACATCCACCCCTCCGACCACGACGAGATGACAGCCGTGCTGGCCGCCCACCAGCCGCTCCACCACCACCTGCTCCAAGGTACGTCCTCTGGGCGGGAGGAAGCGGGGTGAGAACACACCTGCTCTTCCGGGGGCCTCCAGAGCTTTGCCCCACCTGCCCAGACACGAAGGACCAGGGCTGGCCGGCAGGGGCCGCTCCTGCGGACACGCAGCCTCCGCCACCGAGTGGTGATTCGCCTTCCGGCCAGCTGGTCCCTGTCCTGTGGGAGGATGTGGATGCAGGGGGCGGGGGGTCAGGGACGCCGTCTGGGGGTCCCCTTCACATGCTCTTGGCTTCGCCTTCCAGCGACACGGGTCTCGACCTGGACTTGTTTTTTTTTTAATTTATTCATTTTGCATAGAAGAACTGGGGTGCAGGCCAGAAGTGGGAGGGGTGAGAGGATTCCCCAGAGACAGAGTGGGGAGCAGAACAGG
Source organism: Scalopus aquaticus (assembly GCA_004024925.1). Classification (NCBI taxonomy): domain Eukaryota; kingdom Metazoa; phylum Chordata; class Mammalia; order Eulipotyphla; family Talpidae; genus Scalopus; species Scalopus aquaticus. The sequence goes on from PVIJ01002788.1 coordinate 97,888, forward strand.
CGGATCCACTGAAACACACTGCTGAGGGGAGCAGCGGGAGACAGGAGAGGTCTGCTGCGCCCTGTGGGAAGCTCCCTGGCCAGTGGAACTCTGCTGCAGTGGCTCTGCATAGCTTCATAGTGCTGTGCTTAACCCATTATGCCACCAGGGAGGCCCCACCTGGGCTTCTTAACACTTTGTGTGCCGATACCCTTTCAATTTACCAGCCCTTGGGGCCGGCCATTTTCTGTGCCACCGCATGAATGGTAGAAGCATTCAATAAAACACACACAACTCCTGAACTACTAGATATTAAAAAAACTGTAATATCTCTCATCAAACACCTTACACTTTCACCAAAACAATGTGTAAAGCTTCTAGACTGAGCACGATCAAAGAAATAGCTCCTAATAGTTCCAAATAAATCCACCGTGGCGTGAAAAACTGGAGACTAGATGAACACGTATGAATACATGAGCGGCCACCTGATACTGGTGGCAAAAAACACGTGCTAATACGTGAGCGGACCACAAAGGGTTAACCCAGAGTTCCGAGGCTAGGACTAAGGGCATCTGTGAAATGGTGTGGGGCACGGGGGTGAGGGGTGGGGGGCAGGGGGCAGGGGCAGGGCTGCGGCTTTAGTCCCTGCAGTTGAGGAGCAGCGTTTCCTCTGCGGGCAGATGGCGGGCAGCACGCCACCGACCTCCCCTCGCGCCCGTGGTTTTGCTGACAGGGAGTCACAGGCATCCTCACGGCGCCTGATAGGCGCGGCAGGCGTGCAGCGTCTGGTTTGCGGCCACCTCTGCGCTCAGCGTTCTGTAGTCGTGAGGCTGCTCCTGGGTCTGGGCATTTAACATGTTGGGGAGGCAGCCCGTGTTACCACCGCTGGGTGCGCTCCTCGGGTAGCTGGTTTTCTGTACAGGTGGTTCCGTTTGGAATCTCGTCTGTTGTCTTCTGTGCATTTGAAATCGCTTTCTGAGCGGGACTCTGCTGGCCTCGTGTCCCATCACCGACCAGTTAAGAAGCCCTGGGTGGAGCCGGTCCCTCCCACTGGCCTGGCTCCATCGGGGGACACGACCCTCCTGACTGTCCCCTCGGGTCCCTCCTGTGGGCAGCGCTGTTGGGCAGGCGTGATGTGGCTCTGCGGTGAGGACAGATGTGGGATGTCGTTCTCCAAACGGCTGCTTGAATTGTCCTTGTGACCTGCTGGGTAGACAGAGGACCCGCTCGGGGGCGCTGTGACCGCCCCTGAGAGCCCAAACAGCATGGCCAGTGGGCCTCTTGTCCTGCCTGCCTTGGACCGTGGGACCCCAGTGTGGCCAGAATCACCTAGTGGGCAGAGGTCAAAGAAGAAACACCCAGAGCAATGGGAAAGGGCTGACCAGCCACCGAACGAAGGAGGCCACTCTTCAGGCTTCCACTGGGGCGGGGTCGCCGTGAGGCAGGGAGAAGGGGAACGGGAGCGACACACCCAAGCACCACGGTCAGAACCCGCTCGGCCGGCCGCAGCCCAGCTCCAGACAGTCTCCGCAAGTCTGGGTGGGCGGCCAGTGCTGGCGCTGGAACTGAGCCGGGGCCAGTGGTTTGCGTCCTCGGGAGTGGCCGTGTCAGTGCAGATGAGTGAGACTCCGGGAGGAATTTGTGACACAGAGAAGCTGGTACTCTCATTCTCCCAGTGTGGGGTTAAAAAGCTGGGCAGAGCAGCCGGCGGTGGGCGGGGTCCTCGGCCGTTGCGCTGTTGTGCTTTAGAGTCACAGTGGGTTTGCGGTGTGGGCGCTGGCTGTCTCCTTCAATCCGTTGTCATCTCACCCTTCAATGTCGTAGCCTTAGAAAACAGATGGGTAACGTGACAGCAAGTGACACTTGGAACTGTCACGAGCCCCTTCAACCTCGATTTCATGGAGATTTCAGAGGAGAAGCAGGAAGGTCTGGAAGAGGCAGCGTCTCGCCCTGGTTCATTTTGGGCGTGAGGCGCCAGCTGCTGGGTTTTCATTGGGGAGCTGGTTTCCTGTGTCTGCACTGGCCTCTGTTCTGTGGTAACTGTGAGAAACAGGTTGTTCTGCAAACTGGTTGGTTTAAACCTTAGCTGAACGTGCAGGCAGGCCGCCATGTTAAAGGGAAGCCCTGTGCCCGCAGCTCCAGCAGCTGCAGGGCGGGGAGGGCAGACGTGTTTGCTGCTGCGGTCTGGGGAGAACGGGGCCCCTTGGGCCATCCCCTCACCCTTACAGGGGTGCCTTTGGGAGGGATGGAGGGCCTTGCTTCCACCCCCAAGAGAGTAAACTTTCTTTAAAAATTAATTTATTAACTACCACCAAATGGCTGTTTATTTGAGTGGAGTGACCTCGCCCTCACCCAGGGCGGGGCACTTGGCCATGCGTGCCAGAAGCTGGTGGAGCTGCTAAAGGCGAGGGTGTTTCCTTAGAGGACTTATTTGCATTTGCAGCAGTAAGGTCAAAGACTTGTGCGCTAGGCCTTTGGGTTAGTAGGAGAAAGGGTGAGCGGGAAGGGTAAGTGCCCCAGCAGGGGTGGGGGTCTGTCCAGGCCTATAAGTGAGGCAAAAGCTTTGATCTAGGCAAGCCAGTCTGCTGAGTTGTTCCCCATTCCACACTTAGTGGGCAGCTGGTGAGAGGTGGCACAGGCACAGCTGGTGAGAGGTGGCACGGGCACGACTGGTGGGAGGTGCTCAGGGCTGACTCCCTCCACCAGGGAAAGGGGAAGAGGTCTGTATCCACCATCCTGACTTGCTGTCTGCCACCTGAGGGAGTCCGCTGCTCTGGCTTTCCTTGGAGGCCCAGGCGATCCTCCTGGCACCCTGTCTCTGTGGCAGCCACGACAGAGCACAGGCAGGTTGAGTTGAGCTGCTCCCAGTGTTGGCGTTTTCCAGGTTCTTGCTGGGCCACCTTTTGGGCTCCCTTTCTCCGGAGCTGCGGGACCCACACAAGGCCAGGCTGAGCAGCCCTGCCCCCCCAGGCCCGGCCCAGGCCAGCGCTCTCTGGGTCTGCGGCCCGGGCTCTGCTGAGGGTCCCCAGGGTTTACTGACACTGTGGAGAGAAGACGAGGGGAACTTGCGGGCCAGCGCGAGACCTCCCCGCTCCTGCTTTCAGAGTACGAGATCGAGAGGTCCTTCTTTCTTCGAATGAAGTGTGTGTTGGCGAAGAGAAACGCAGGCCTGACGTGCAGCGGATACAAGGTACAGGGACCCTGAGTGGTGGGGAGGGGTCGGGGAGCGGGTCTTCGGGGTTTTGTATTTTGCTTTGCACTCAAGATGGGCTACGGGAGGCCGGGCCCAGGCCGGTCCTGCCCCTGCGTACACCCCTCCAGCCTGAGAGCCACAGGCGTGTTGCAGGAGGGGTGGGCGTGAGGCCCCCTAGCTGGGCTCAGGGGGGCCGGTGACCTCAGCTCCCGCGGGTCTCCCTGGCCTGGGGGTGTCGCGCGGGCAGCGGCCCTGGGTTGCCGGGCAGGCCGGGCCGGCGGTGGACGGCTCTCCCCCTCGGTGTGGCCTGGTGGGCCTGGTCCAGGGAGAGCCGGGGCGGTGCCTGCCGGTGACGACGGCCAGCGGGGTGGTCTGCCCGGGATCCCGGCCCACGGCGGCCTCTGGGGAGCGTGACTGCCCCGTTGTAAAGTCGGCGATGGGGCTGAAGGAGCAGGAGCAGCAGAGCTGGAGTCATGACCTGTGGAGTTACGAGAGCGAAGCCGACTGGGCGTGACCCCTCGCGCTGGCGCGATGCTGTTCCCTAGGAAAGCAGCTCAGCAGCGGGCTGGATTTAACTTAGGAACCCCACGTGGGACGTCCACCCAGCCACCCCACTCTGGGCATGACTGAAAGAACAGGAAACCATCGAGCCAGAGTCACGTGCTCTGCAGTGGGTGTGGCAGCACCGTGTGCAAAAGCTGGACGTGGGGGCAGCCTGAGGGCTGCAGGCAGGGCCCGGCACAGAGACGGGGCCGCCCACACGTGGCTACTCCTCGGCCATCAGGACAGAGGAAATGCGGCCGTGACGTGGCGGGGCTTAGCGGGATCTCCGTGTAGTAAAGCACGTCAGAAGGGAAGAGGCCAACTGCATGTTTCTGTAGTGGGCCGTCGGACAAAGTAAAAGACTCTGAAAACTGGTGGTCACCAATAAGCAGGGCAAGCGTCCGGAGTGGAGGGGAGGGGGACGGTCAGAGGGCTGGGGGAGGAGGCACAGCTGTGCCTGCTGTTGGCCAGAACTCCGGAGGGGCTGACATTCCAGCATGTTCGGGAAGCCGGCAGGCCCAGAGCGCCCCTCGTGCCCGGCCCGGGCGCTGACCCTGCCCTCTGCCCAGGTCATCCACTGCAGCGGCTACCTGAAGATCCGGCAGTACGTGCTGGACGTGTCCCTGTACGACTCGTGCTACCAGATCGTGGGGCTGGTGGCCGTGGGCCAGTCGCTGCCGCCCAGCGCCATCACCGAGATCAAGCTGCACAGCAACATGTTCATGTTCAGGGCCAGCCTGGACCTGAAGCTCATCTTCCTGGACTCCAGGTGAGCCCCTGCCCGCGCCCGCCAGGCCCCGCCTGGGACGACCCTCTGCACGGGAAGCGGCCTGAGAATGCGAGGAAGGAGCCGCAGAGGCCGGCGCTCAGGCAGCAGCTGCTCGGGGGTGCTCGTGTCCCCCTCCCTGACGTGGTCAGAGTGCCTGGGAGCCGAGCGTGTGCGGGGCACAGCTGCTTTCCAAGGCCGCGGCGGGGCAGGGCGGTGACTCGGGGCCTGCCCTGGGGGCCGCTGGGGGCCTGGGCGGGAAGGGCCTCCCGCTGACCCCAGCTGACCTGCCAGCTGACTCTGCTCCCACCTGGGAGTCGCCTCAGCCCCAGCGCCTCTTTAGAGAGGGAGGGGGGACAGGTGCAGCCCCGGGGGGCCCGCAGCAGAGGGGAGTCTGCCTGCTGCAGAGCCCTGGCCCGGCCCTCCCCACTGCCAGGGGCTCACTGAAGGCCCCGGGTAGGGAGGGGGCTTGCGATTTTTTTTTTTTAATGATTTACTTATTTCTGCATACAAGCTGGGGTGCAGGCCAGAGGCGGGGGGGGGCGGCGAGAGGATTCCCCAGAGACAGAGTGGGGAGCACAACAGGCGGATCCACTGAAATCCACTGCTGAGGGGAGCAGCGGGGAGACAGGAGAGGTCTGCTGCGCCCTGTGGGAAGCTCCCTGGCTGGGGATCGAACTTGGTGCTACAGTGGCTGCGACAGCTTCATAGGCTGAGACTTAACCCCTGCGCCCCCAGGGAGGCCCCTGTCTCCTAGTTTTACTTGGACCATTCTAGCAGCCCCCTTGGACCTAGTCACTCCTCTGGAGGAGGGAAGAGGGGTCTCCTCAGAGGAGAGATCTCAGGTCTTCCCAGGGTGATTAGTCCACAAAGCTTTGAAGTGCAAGGGATAGATGGCAGACTTCCTGGAAGAAGAGGTACGAGGTTAGCCGGGAGACCAGCTGGCTCTGGAAGGGAGCCTCAGAGGCGTGCCATCTGGGACACCCACGTCCCTCTCCTTCGGGGTGTGAGGGCCGCACCCTGGGGTGCATAGAGCAGGGCAGAGGTCATCCCAAGGACGACGTCCTGCCTTCACAGAGGACCTGACTTCCTGCTAAGACCAGGAAGCTTCTAGCAAGCCTGGAGGCTTTTCCTGACCCTCAGTCACCGAGGGCTTGCTCCAGGACTCGGAGGTGAGCAGGAGTCTTCCCCCTCACACTGCTCTGGCCATGTGGTGCGGGAAGGCCGCTGGGCAGGAGCGGGCCGGGCTAGGCTGGGACGTCAGCAGGCTCCCAGGCCCATGCGGACGTCGGCCCAGCCTGGCCAGGACTTGGCCTGACACCCAGCCACCCAGAGTCGCGGGGGCCCCACCCAGAATAATCCCTGACACAACCGACCTCAGCATAACCCCAAATTTGGTTCTTCAGGGTTTTGTGGTATTTCGCTTTGAAACTGTAGCTGGTGCTTTTGCTAAGGATGGGTGAGCCCAGCGATGTTTGGGGTTTGGCAAATCCGTCTGACAGGTCTTCAGACACTAGAGGTTTGGGAAAGCGGGAGGGAGGCCTGCCAGAGGCTTTCCTTCTCTTTAGTTCCTCAAGCCAGCGTGGACTTTGATGAGAAACCTAATACATGTGTTTCTGATTCATTTACACTTGCGGGGCCTTGTTTGAAGCTTTGCGTCCAGAGGGTCTGGGGCGCCTCTTTCTTCCCCGCACCGCGCAGAGGCCTGGCTTTCCTTTCTGGGGGAGCCAGACGGCTCAGTTTACCTGCCACACGAGTCGGGCTCCAACGGGACCTCACATTCTCGGTGCTCCCTCCGCGGGCCCAGAGTCCAGGACCAGCCCCTCGGCCTCCGCCCGGCTCCTCCCCGCCCTGGAGATGGTACCAAATAGTCAGCCACCCCTGGGACACCCGGGGCTCCCAGAGACCAAGGGCCCAAAGCCCGAGCAGAACTCAACAGAGGGGGCGGGGGGGAAGGGGTGAGCGAGAGGTCAGGTCTCCCCATTCACGTCCAGCTGGCCTTCCATGTCGGGCCGGCCGAGGCGCCAGTCTGGGCCTCCGTCAGACCCTGCCCTGCCCCCAGGAAGGACCTCTCTCCTCAGCCTCACCCCTGTGGAAGCCCTTGTCCCCCCTTTCATCTGTGCTTAAATATCTGTCACCAAGAGGCTTGGGCCACCTCCTCCCCGCGAGTCTCCCAGCTCCGCCGTCCAAGGACTGAGAAACGACGTCACGGACGCAGCAGTTTTCACCCGCAGGGACCCCAATGTCGCGACCGCAGACCCGGCTGCTGAAAGGCTCTTTCCTTCAAAGAGCTGGGGTGGGGGGGTTCAGTGTGTCTGGGGCCTGGTGAGAATAAAGAGGGAGTCGTGGCCTGAAAGATGAGGGGACCGGCCCCCCTTCTATATATGTATCTCTCTTTTCTTAAATTTTGAGGGTTTTTTTAAGTATTTATTTTAGCGTAGAAGAATGGGGTACAGGGATGTGTGTGAGAGGACTCCCCAGAGACAGAGTGGGGAGCAGAGCAGGCGGATCTACTGAAACACACAGCTGAGGGGAGCAGCGGGGAGACAGGAGGGGTCTGCTGCGCCAAGTGGCCAGATCCCTGGCCGGGGATCAAACTCAGGCTTTTGGGGTGGGCCTTCCCAGCGGTAATGCTGAGACTTAACCCCTGCGCCACCCGGGAGGCCCCACTTCCCTTTCTAGAGTGAGCTTAAGGCTTATCTTTCAGTCTCGATATTTTCAGGGGTCCTCATACTATTTTCTGGGGGCCATGAAACAGTCCTCCACAGAGAGGAGGCTTGAGGCCTCTAGTAGGACTCGCCCCTCTGTGGGCTCGTCCCCAGACAGCTGGACCGCGTGGGCTGCAGAGAGAGGCCGCGAGGGAACAGCCAGCGCCATCAGCAGAGCGACAGAGGAGCCAGACTTGCCGCCTGCGTAGAATAGAGTGTCGTTCGGCTGTGAAGGGACGCCCGACCCTGCTTGCACCTGGCTGTACCGGAGTGACCCGCTGCGGGAGGGAGCCAGACACAACGGGGTGTGGAACCACCTAGAGCAGACGCACTCGCAGAGAGGGCAGCGGCGGAGGCAGCTGGGGCAGGGCGGCCGCTGGGGTGTCCCGGGCGAGCTCTGGTTTAGGAGGATGAGAAGCCTCTGCGGAGGGAGGCAGTGATGGTCACGCCATGTGGTGGACATTGTTACTGCCCCTCGATCGCACACTTAAAAATTACAAACTCGGGGCCTCTCTGCTGGTGCCGGGGTTAAGTCTCAGCCTATGAAGCTGCCCGCAGCCACTGCAGCACGAGTTCGATCCCCAGCCAGGGAGCTTCCCACATGGCGCAGCAAACCTCTCCTGTCTCCCCGCTGCTCCCCTCAGCGGTGTGTTTCAGTGAATCCGCCTGCTCTGCTCCCCGCTCTGTCTCTGGTAAATTCTCTCAGCGCCTCCACACCTCTGGCCTCTACCCCAGCTTGTATGCATAAATAAATAAATATTTTCTAAAAAATTACAAACTCGATAAACTTTAGGTCGTGCAAGTTTTACTACCACAATAAGAACAGGTTCACCAAGATCTGACCCTCAAGCCCCCGAAGGTGGGATCTTTCTCCCTCTGGCACCTTCCTCCCACTATCAGCATCAAAATTGAGCCTTCAGCATCCTCAGATAAGCTTCCCCTCGGAACCAACAGCTCTGAAGCCCTCCCAGACATTCCCGAGCCAGTGGTTTCCAAAGAACATTCCTGCCGATGAATAACGCTGCGTCCCGCACTGGGCTGCCGGTCAAAGGCTTTCTTCTTGTAAAAAAAGATCATTCTTGTTTCCAAGATCAACATTTCCCCGCCAAGCCTTTTAGCACTTGATTAGTTGGCAAAACCAACATTAGTTTAAATGAAAGGCAATTTGCAGAGCAAGTAACTCACGCAGCCTCTGACCCCTGCACCCCCGTCCCCCAGGGTGACCGAGCTGACGGGGTACGAGCCTCAGGACCTGATCGAGAAGACCCTGTACCACCACGTGCACGGCTGTGACGTCTTCCACCTCCGCTACGCGCACCACCTCCGTGAGTCGGGCTCTCCCTGGGCAGGGCTGTGGCCGGGAGGGAGCGTGGGGGGGCGGGGCGAGCTTGGAACACCCACTGTCCCTCTGCCCGGAGTGACTCCTTTGCTCAAGCGCGAGCACCCCCTGTTGGTTCCCAAACCTCAGGGCTTCCCCTGCCAGCACCACCCTGGCAGGTGTGGATGCTAGAATGGAGCTATAGACCCTGAATTTCTCCATGACGTGGGACCTCATTTGCAAATCACGGCCACAGCAGCAGAACCAATCCTGACCTGTTTCAGTGGTTAAAGTTACTCCCAGAGCAGTGAGGGGGGCTCTTGTTCATGAGAATCTTCTGCTGTGAGAATGCTGAGGCTCAGAGAGGTTAAATCACTCTCCCGGGGTTACACAGGGAAGGGGCAGCGCTGGGAGTGACCGCCGATCACTGTTCCGCCCGGGGAAGGTTGGGGTGCGGAGGGCCTGCAGGTTCCCAGGATGGAATAGTCAGCATGGAAAGGGTAAATGAGCAGTGTCTGATCTGCCCGCAGAGGCAGTGGAGGGACATCTGGATCGGCAGGGGCCGGAGCTGTCGGCACTGAGATCTTTAAAGAAGGGACACTTTTCTTCGAGAGCCCAGATTGAGGTGGCATGGAATTGCTCCCCTTCCCCCTGGCCAGCCCCCCATGCCCAGGGCTGGTCCAGGCGTCTGCTGAAAGGGGTGCAGGCGGCTGGAGGGCTCGTGCTTGGGGCTTGCTGGCTGTGCTGACTCGGGTAGTGCACAAGAGGCTGGCGTCAGCTGGAGGCGGAGGGCGGGCCAGGCGCTGCTGGCTCCGGGGCCCGTCCTCGCTGGCTGTTCTGGGTCGTCGGGACCCAGTGTGGCAGTTCTTGGGTGGCTCTGTCCTCTCCTCCGGAGTCACCTCAGGGGAGACTCAACAAGCACAAGGCTCAGCAGAGGGGCGGCCCCTTTCCGCCTGCAGCGGCTTATGCGGAGCCTCCGTGTCAGGAACCCCCCATCTTCTCGACTCCGAGCCCGGGGGGGAAGCAGCTGCCCGGCGTGGCCTGAGACCTGGGGGGCAGCATCGCTGACACGGGGACTGCACTTTATTTTTGGGCAAATAGAATCATACACAGAATTAGAAGACTGGAAGTGGCATCTGCCTGGAGGTGTGGAGCCACACAGAACCGTCTAGAAGGGAGGGGTGAGGAGAGGAAGTATGGGGGTTCACACCTCCACTCTGCCCTGGGGGCTCGCCCCAGCCCTGGGGGTCCTGTAGGGAGGCAGAAGCATGTTGGGGGCTTCTGTATCCGATGAGGGGATTGAAATCAAACTCGCGAATTATGGAAAGTAATTGCTGTTCTTCAGAGGGTCTGCAGTGCAGGGCATTAGGCCTCTCAGCCTGGAAAAAGAAAACTTAGGGGGTTAAGATTGTCCCCTGTAAATGCCACTTCTTACCTCTCACGCTGTTGGGCTCACAGGGGAGCAGGGGTATTTTTTCAGGGGAAGTAAATATTAATAGTTTGCGTTTGGGAAACATGGCAGGGCACAGGGCTGGCCAGGGGCAGTCGCCTGCGTCCCCCACGTGGCCAGGAGGCTGTGCACATGGGTTCTCACGCCCCAGCAGCTGGGAGCTTGCCGGGGAGCCGGCTGAGAGCGGGGCTGTGCTGTGTCCGCTTGCCCAGGTGAGTGGCGGAGGCGGAGCACAGCCCCTGAGCCGGCTGGACAGAGCCTTCTGTAGTTCTCTCGGGGTCTCCCCATGGGGACACAGGCCCATCTCTGTCCACCGGGAGCCCCGTCTCCTAGAGCTCATCTGGCTCGCCAGACCTGCAAGGGTTTTATTGGCCAGATCACCTATGATTTATATGCTCAGTTCACCTTATCTCACTAGGAATTTGGGGTTTCCAGACACCGCGGTTATCTGAGGGCTCCCGGGAAGGGAAGGCGTACAGAGGTTTCCCAAGGACACACAGAAAGGGTGGGAGCACTCAGAGCCTGGCGGCCGCCGGGCTGCCTCTTCCAAACGGACTGGAACTGGGAAGTTAAGGAGAGCGGGAAAGAGCAGTATCGACAGTGATCGCGCGGGGCTGTGACCCCGACCGTAACGCAGGGACTGAGCGAAGCGCACACCCCCGCCAAGAGGGGCTGGCCTCGCATCTACCTGCACCCCAAGTCTGTCCCAGCGTCCCCCCCACCAGCTTTGCCAGATCAAAGGGGAGAGTTATAGCAAGATGCGGGAGGCCAGTCCCCACTCGGGGGCACCTCATCTCCCAGAGCTCACATCTGCACCCCAGCAGTGGACGTCCCCCTCGGGGCAGCCGCGGCATTAACCTGGACCTCATTTTCCCTCCGAAGCCAGAACTTTCAGAAGAAGAAGCTTCTGCTTGGTGGGGTGGGGGGCTGCCGAGGGCCCCCCTTCTCCAGCTGCTCCCCCGGCCTGGCCCAGGGGGCTGCTGCCTCTCCTCCCCGGGGTGCGTCCAGCCCCCCCAAGGGGCCCGAGTTCTTGTTCTCAACAATGTTTCCCACCATTCAGAGCCCCTGCCACGAGCAACATGCCGCAGACCCCAGTGTTTTCTCCCAGGTCTGGAGGCTGGGGGGTCCCAGGACCCCGAGGCCTCTCCTTGGGGTGTCCACAGGTGGTTTCCCCTCTGTGCCTGCCTGCGCCCCCACCCCCCACAGGGGCCCTGGTCTTACTGAGTCACGGCCCCCGTATGACCTTTTGCCTTAACTCTAAAGGGCCTCCCTTCAAACCCAGTCCCATTTGGAGGGCCCGGGGTTGGGGCTGCGTCGGAAGGATTGGGGCCGTAACGAGCCCTCCTTCATGCCCACACTGTCCCCCAAGCGGCGGGCCGGCCCTCTGCGGGTTTCGGCATCAGCAGGACAGGCTGCCGGGAGCGCGGGCAGATGTCTGAGGCCGGAGGCGCCGTTCGAGATGTGACTTTCCCGCCCGTCCGCTGACACTGGGGTGACTGACAGCGGGGCTCTCGGGCTGGTCGAGGGGAGCAGGGCGCGAGGCAGGGGCTCCCCCGACGGGCACCCTGCCCTCCAGGATGACCACAGCACTGACCCGGCGCCGCCCCAGAAGCTGGGCCAGGCAGCCTCTGAGCTTCCTTTTCATCCACCACCCTGGACACTGCAGCAGAGACCCCCGCCGAGCCCCGCAGGGCCGCAGCGTCCCCTCAGAGGGACTCAGGATGCGTCCGTCCTGGCAGCCGCCAGCGCCCAGGACCAGAAGGAGGCCGCCGTCCAGCGTCCATGGCCGAGCTGTCTCCGCGCCGGTGCCCAAAGCCCGGAGTCTCTGCGACGGCCGAGGGGCCCTGCCAGAAGCCTAGGACGTGGGAGAGCGGCGGTTCTGGAGGGCCGAAGGCAGCCAGGCGGTTTTCACATATTCTTCATAATATTATCCTGCCCTGGGGCAGGAGTCCACGGGGGTCTGAGGAAGCACAGCCCCTGAAGACAGGAAACGCAACACCCTCCAGGAAGTCCGCTGCATGAGGAGAAGCAGGCGGGGGCAGCGGGGACTTGGGGGGCTTAGGCTTCCAGAGGTCAGCAGGCTGGGCTGGGCACCACGGCCAGGAGGTGTGGGGGCCTGGCCTTCCCACGTACTTTCCAAGTCAGACCTAGTCCAGGCTTTCCTCCAGAGCCTTCTGTAAGGAAATGAAGGTGGTATGCTCTAGGGGCCGTCTTTGAGCCACTCACCTCACTTCCCACCCGGCACCTGTGGTGGCAGAGGAAAGACCCAGGTGTCCTGCGGAGTGTGGCAAGCAGGATGTTAATCTTCCAGAGAGGGGAGAACTGCGCCTCGTTGTCCAGGCAGGCCCCTGTCCAGTGGGCCCAGCCCAGAATACAGACAACATGGTCATGTCCAACTGTCAAAACATCTCAAAGCCACAGAAGGACTTCCAAACCTAAAAATGTGGTCTGCTTATTACATTTCAAGCAGTAACTATAAAACAAAATTGTAGGACAACAGGTACAGACCTATGGAGAACATCACTTAAATAATGCACAGGAGGTGGAAATGGAAATGCTCATGGGCCAGACATGAACATGAATGGGCAAGTGCAGGGCATAGGGAGTGGTAGAGTCTGTGGCTAACTGGAGAACCCAGGACCCTCCCAAAGGCATCTGAGTCACCACAGTCCAATTCCATCAAGGAAGCGCGTCTGTGAGCCCGTGGCACACGGACTACAGGGGGCAAAGGTCTTGAAACAGAAGATACACTTGAAAGAATTTTCCAGTCCACCATAGGGACTTTTCATTGACATTGCCTGGGGTGCTTCCACCGCCAGCCTCATTAGCATAGACCGGAGATGGGCGATGGAGTCTAATTCATACAGAACCTTTCTAGGTGCTGCCTTCCCCGAGGTCTGGAGGTAGATGTGGCTTTTCCTTGCTGCTGAAGACGTGGCGAAGGCTGCCTTTAGGGAGCCATGAATAATGAAAGGAACTAATCCTAGAAATCCTAGTGGGACCTCCATGTTTTCCTGATCCCCGAAGCAGTTTTAGGTGTGGATGACCCCAGCTTCTCAGCACCTCGGGGGACCTGCCGGCGCCGGCTCAGCCCCTCTTCCGTGTCACCTGGCGACGTTCCGCCACGTGGCCCTTGCAGAAGTTCTTCCTGGAGACATTCTCTCTCCCTCGGGCTTTCCCACGTCTTCCCCGCAGCCACGCTGCCACCAGGGGCTGTTGGGGGTTACTGCGCGGGCATGAAGCCATCGCCTTTCCATGTGCTCTCATTTGGGGTGTCAAAGGACTTCATTGCATCGGACAACTGTAAACTACTTCACCTTCTCCTGAAGCTCCCGCACTCCCCGGCACCTCCCAGGCACCGAGCAGGTGCCAGATGCCGTCCGAGGCCCCATACAGCAGCTTCAGTTTGCTCCCAGCAGCTGGCTCGTGGCTACATCTTCAGGAGGAATTCTGGGCACCCAGAAGGGCCCCTGCTTCTCTGGGTTGTCTATTTGTACAAGAATTTCCATCCCAAAGTGGCCTTGGAGCAACACAACCTTGCCTTTCACTTCGGCGTGGGGTACCCCAATGTCAGAACCCTCCTAGACCGTGACGCTGGCGATGCTGCAGCAAAGAGGTTCAGTGTGCAGCCCCCCGCCGGGGCTTGTGGTTCAGGGGGCGCCTCTTCCCTGCCCCCACCCACCACCACCGTAAGTGGGGGCTTACTCACAGCACGGCTGCCTGAGGTCACTTTAGACAGCTAATTAAGAGCGGCAGATCGGATGGGGCGCTGGTGCAAAGGGAAGAATGTCATGACTAAGAGTCTAGGGTTTCAGCTTGGATTGCCAGGTCGACTGTGGCCACGGGTCACAGAGAAGAGAAAATAATTCCATGTCTATGTTTGTTTGGTCTCTGTATCTAAGCCTCGTCGGAGCAAAGTCAGGGAGGGTCAGAGATGATGATGTCTCTGCAAGGTCTGCAGAGGTGTTTGGGGCCCCTGGCTTCCTCGAATCCAGCTCAAGACCATGACAGATGGGTTTTAGGGACGCCCTAGGAAGCACGTATAGAAGATAAGCAAAGAAAGTGCGGTGCTTTGCTAATGCCGCCGGGAGGGAGCTCAAAGTCAAAGAAATCAACAAGCATTTCTGTTGAAGAAAGAGCACCTCCTGGGAACCCCACTGCCGATGGAACGTCTTTTTAATCACATCTCTTTTGGGGTCAGAAGCAAGTTGGTTAACTGAGTCTCCCCTAAAAGTTGGCCCCCCTCCATATGGGGCCTCAGAGAACCTTCTGGAGGCCCCACAGTGGCCACTCTGGGAAGTGGAGGTGAGAATACCTGGTCTGGACCCCCACTGTGCCCTCAAGATCTGTTGGCCCCCCTTCCCTGGCCCTGTTGCCTCTGTGAAGTGAGGCGCAGTGTGCGAAACTGAGCCAGACGTGGAAGCGTGCGTTTGGTTGCTAAAAAAGAAAACCCCGCTGAGAGGTGCCGTAAAGCCCACCTCTTCCGATTGCCTCTGTGTCACTCTTCTGAGCGGATGTGCTTCCACCAAGTGGGCCAGGGGCGTGCAGAGGTCACCCGGGGCAGAGGAGAGCTGGCGCCTGTTCAGGGTGGGATGCTGGTTACCAGGCTCTGGTTACCAGGCTCTGGTCCTTTATCCCGCAGGCGTGTGGCCAGTACGTGTTACATTCCGACTTCCCAACCCCACTACAGCTCACTTACCCATGTACAAATAAGCTTTCATTCTGATTATAAAACTAATACCTCTTCATTGTTGGGAATTTGGAAAGTTAAGAAAAAGGTGAAAAAAATCATTTGCACTATTATCAGGCAGATGATAAAAGTTAATGTGGACTGGACCCTTCATGCCCGCCCACCAGGATTCTGAATCTTCACACCGATGATCTAATCCTCACAACCGGATGGGGTGAGAGCCACAGTTACCCTCTTGTTATGAATGGGGAAAATGAGGCACAAGAAGGTTGTCCAAGGTCACTGGTGTCTGTGTGTGCACACATCTTTTCATCCTAAGGTTTATACTGTCTGCAGCTCCAAATCTTGTGTTTCCTTCATTTAATGCTATGCACATTCTCCATGATAGTACAAATTCTTATTAGTCACCATTTTACTGGCTGTATAGTATTCCATAGTTGCTGGCACCCCCCTTCCCTATTGCTGCACAGTTAAGTCTCCCCTCCTTTGTTCCCTGATATATAAGCAGCACTGCTTTACATCTCTTTGTACCCAAGTCTTTGCATTACTCAGGACCAATTCCTAGAAGTGAAATTTGTGTGTCGGTGAGCTGTCAAAATGCTTTTCAGGAGGGCCCTGCTGAGTCTGTTTCCATCAGCACCTGACAATACCTTTCACCACAGGTTAGCCGGCATCACTCATTGCCATTTCATTCTTTATTGAGATAAAATTTACACAATGCGAAATTTATCATCTTCAATGGGTTTTGATATATTTACAATGTGGTGATGTGCAACTATCACCTTTACCAAATTCCAGGACATTTTCTTAATCCCAGGAAGAGCCTGGTCCCCACTACAAGTCACGGCCAGCCTCCCTTATCTTCCCCAGGGCAGCCCCATCTCTCTCCATGGCTGGACCCACACATAGGGAGGCGCAGCTCCGCTGTCGGACATTTGCTTGTCATTTTCAGGAGTCTTTGGGGGACTGTTTGTTCTTGTCCTTTGACCATATTACTTTTAGGGTCTTGCTGTTTTTATCAATCTGTGTGAAGTCTTTGCATATTAAGATGAATACCTCCTTTACAACAATTTTTCTTCTGCACCAGAATGTTTAGCTGCAGGTGTTGGAGTGAATGATCAGGAGACGCCATGGGCCACCCGCTTGGGCCCTGCCATGTGGCTGTGGGGAGCTGCTGGTTAGTGCCCCAGGCCAGCCCGCCCCCAGGAGCCCTGGCCTGGAGTCGGTGGTACTTTGTAGCCTCCTCCCTGGAGAAGAATAATCTCTGCTCTCTCCCCTCCACTGCCCACCCCAAGCTTCTAGCACTTTCCTCCTCCTCCAGCCTGCAAGCCCCGAGGGTGGTTTGTGTGCCGGGGAGGCTTCGGAAATGAGGAAAGTGAGCAGAATGTTCAGGAACCAGGCAGTCAAGCAGAAAATTGATGGGCCAGGAAAAGCAGGATCAATGGGAAGAAAATACAAACAGCAACAGGAGAACAAAGGGTTTTGCTGTGAATACCGATTCAGGAAACAAAGGCTGTCAGCAGCGCCAGATGCTTACTTGCATGCACTTACCTTTTGTTTCAATAAGGCATCCTGCATTCCCCCGCATTAAAAAGCAAAGTCTGTCTTTTCTCCACCAGGTACAAATTTGGGGGCTAATTATTTGGCCCGATGAAAGCAGAGTAAGCCACAGTTCTCAACAGTGGAGGGCGGGATTGCTCTCGGGGCCTTGTGAAACTGTGGGCAGAAGCCTTTCGTGTGTGTGTGTGTGTGTGTGTGTGTGTGTGTGTGTGCACACGCACACACAAATGCAGCTTCCTTTGGAGAGAGCCCACCCCCCCCCCGTGAGCCCTCAAAGCTGCTCCATTCCCCAGAGCCGGGACTGGGGGCCGCCAGAGGGGCCGCGTCCCCAGGCTGTCCGCGGGGCCCGCTAACGGTGTCGGGGCCCCTGTCCCTTGTGTTCGCAGTGCTCGTGAAGGGCCAGGTCACCACCAAGTACTACCGGCTGCTGAGCAAGCTCGGCGGCTGGGTGTGGGTGCAGAGCTACGCCACCGTGGTGCACAACAGCCGCTCGTCCCGGCCCCACTGCATCGTGAGTGTCAATTATGTCCTCACGTAAGTCAGACGTATTGTTTCTCTCCTTGCTCTCGCCTCCCCGCCCTCCTCCCGTCCTCTGTTCGCTGCCATCTCGCCCTCCTCTTCCTCACTGTTCATTTGTCTCCTGTTCTGGTCTGTTTTTCTCTGCGCACACTGGTTGTCTGGCAAGGTCTGCGCTGTTTCTGCACTTGGGCTGGAGGCAGCGGTGGGGAAGGAGGGAGAAGTCTGCTGGGGCGCAGGCAGGATGGGGTCGGAGTGGGGGGGCAGCCACACAGGGGCTGCCCCATCTTGGGCAGCACAGAAAGGGGGCACGTGCCCCGGGAGCACAAACTTCCACCCCGTGGGCCCGCCGGCACCTGGGCCATCTGGCCTGTTCCTGCCAGGTGGTGCGGGAGAGCGCCCACTGATCTCCCCGTCTTCCTGTGGAGCCTGTTGAACGTGATGGTGATATTGGGGCTCCTTGCAAACCTCAGAAGGTCAAACTGAGTCACAAGTGCTCTTAAGACCCTTAGGAGCCAAGGACAGAGCTCCTGGGCCCGCTCTCCGCGCCCTGGGGCTACTGCCCGCTAATCACCTCGCACCCAGCTCTAGGCCTGACCCTGAACCCCGCTGAGCAGGACCCCCAGGCGCATTCTGCTGTGAGGATTTAGGCTCTTGGTTCTTTCGGAGGATTGCCAGGGGCCTGGTTTTCTTTTTTAAAGATTTATTTATTTATACAAGCTGGGGTACAGGCCAGAGGTGCGGGGCGGCGAGCAGGTTCACCAGAGACAGAGTGGGGAGCAGAACAGGCAGATCAGAAACGCACCGCTGAGGGGAGCAGCGGGCGAGGCAGGAGAGGTCTGCTGCACCATGTGGGATTCTCCCCGGCCGGGCGTCGAACTCACAGCACAGCGCTCAACCGCTGCGCCACCAGGGAGGCCCTCTCTCTCTCTCTCTTTTTTTTTTTTTTTTTGAAGTAGTAGAGGATTTCAGCAAAGCTAGGGGAGGAGACATTCGGGCTCCCCAATTCCTTGTGCGCAAACAGCATGGCTGGTTCTCTGGGCCTTTGTCTCCCGTGAATGTGGCCTGGTCAGGTCGGCTCTGCAGGGCAGAAATGGGCACTGATGCAGAGGCGGCAGGCGGAAGCCAGACTCCCAGGCCCTCTGGGCGCCGACTCGGGGTGCAGGGACTCAAATGGGGACCTGTGTTTCTGTCCTTTCCTTTTTGCCTTGAAGCCCTCCTAGTGCCGCGGGCGTCCCCAGGACGTGTGCTAGGGATGTTTGGGGGTCACCCTGCCTGCCTGCTGCGGCATCTCCCAGCTCGGGCGGGGGTGCTGGAGCTGAGCGTGCGCTGGCTTGGGAGCTGCCGGGACGCCCTCCAGCCGGACGTGACCGTCCCTCTCTTGCTTCCCAGGGACATTGAATACAAGGAACTGCAGTTGTCCCTGGAGCAGGTCCCCGCGTCCAAGGCACAGGACTCCTGGAGGGCCGCCCTGTCTACCTCACAAGAAACCAGGAAATTAGCTAAACCCAAAAATACAAAGATGAAGACAAAGCTGAGAACAAACCCGTACCCCCCACAGGTAACACAGGCCGGGCGGGGCGGTGACACCTGGCCCCGGGGGCTGGGACAGGACGTCTGAGTGTGTGGCTGGGTCTCCCTGCCCTGAGGGTCCCTGTGCGGGGGTCCAGTCTCTCTGGGATGTCCGGGCTGCAGACACAGCCCCTGAGCAGCCGTGCGCAGGGGACTGGGCTGGGAGGACGCCTGAGCCTGCAGGGTCCTTGTTAGTGTCGCCTGAGCCCTGCGCAGCCATTTCCATGGTGATTTTTTTAAAGGTTTATTTATATGCATACAAGCTAGGGTGTAGGCCAGCGCTGTGGGGGTTAAGCGGATTCCCCCAGAGACAGAGCGGGGAGCAGAACAGGCGGATCCCCGGAAGCACACTGGAGGGGAGCAGCGGGGAGACAGGAGAGGTCTGCTGCGCCCTGTGGGAAGCTCCCTGGACGGGGATCGAACTCGCACTGCAGTGGCTGATAGTTTCATAGATTGAGACTTAACCTGTGTGCCACCAGGGAGGCCCCATAGTGATTTTTTTTTAATGAAAACTTTCTTTTTTTAAGAAAGTAGGTTGCACGCCGTGTCTGGTGTGCGGGGGGTAGAAAGACTCTTTCCGCCCAGGCTGGGGAGCTTTGGCCTGCACCTGCCCCCCATGGGCCCTGGCAAGGTGGTGGGGGGTCCCGACTAGGGGCAGGATTGAGCCCTGAAGAATGGGGGCTTGAGAGGCAGGAAGCAGTTTCCCGGCCCTGGAGCAGGCCCCCATCCGTCTCCTCTGCCACGCAGCAATACAGCTCGTTCCAAATGGACAAACTGGAGTGCGGCCAGCTGGGAAACTGGAGAGCCAGCCCCCCGGCGAACCCCCCGGCGCCCCCAGAACAGCAGCTCCATTCAGCAAGCAGCGACCTGCTGTGCGCCCCGTCCTACAGCCTGCCCTTCTCCTACCATTACGGACACTTCCCCCTGGACTCGCACGTCTTCAGCAGCAAAAAGCCGATGCTGCCGGCCAAATTCGGGCAGCCCCAAGGATCCCCCTGTGAGGTGGCACGCTTTTTCCTAAGCACGCTGCCAAGCAGCGGCGAGTGCCAGTGGCACTATGCCAACCCCCTAGTGCCCAGCAGCCCTTCTCCAGCTAAAAACCATCCCGAGCCGCCAGTGAGCACTGCCCGGCACAGCCTGGTGCCCAGCTACGAAGGTGGGTCATGTTTGCGCCACGGTGGGCAGGGGCTCTGGGGCGGGGGGATGTCGGCGGAGGATTCTCGCATGGGGGCAGAGGTTGCCCTTCTGAGCTAGGCCCTCCGCTCCCAGCGCGAGGCAGCCCAACAGGGAGACCAGCCCAGCGGGGCCGGTCGGGGTGCGCGTGGGCACCGGTGATCGTGGGGAGGGCGTTCGGCTACCTTCCAGAAAGATCCTGGTTTTGTTTGCTGCCACCAGAGAGACAGTGTTTTTCCAAACCAGCTCCCAGGAGCCGAGAAGGCTCTGCTGCATTTAGTTTGCGAGATTCCTTTCCGCTCCACCCCAAACTGGATGTGGGCGACTGGGTCTCCACCCAGGCTGGTGCGCAGTGTGGAAAACCGTGGTGGACACTGATGGTGCTGGGACCGAAACGCCACTCAGCGGCCGCGGCAGACAGCACAGGCCCTCACAGCCTAGGTGCGCCTGTGGCAAGGCAGCCCAGCCACAGGAGGGGTCCCCGGCCCTTGGGGCGCCAACGCAGAGAGGGAGAGCTTCCAGCCAGCTCCCAGGGCAGGGATGTCCCCAGGGGAGGTGCCGCCAGCTGCCCCAGACCCAGACAGACTCCTGTTTGCGAAGTGGGGTAGAGGGTGGGGACAGGCTTGATGCAGGAGGCGTGTGCCTGTCCCTCCACACCTAACGCTCCAGTGACGTACAGACTGAGGGGTGCAGTGGCCAACCGGGTATCTAAATGTTACAGACCCAGCGAAGAACCACCCCTTTAATGGAGGAGAGCTCCCAGGAGCCTCTGCCCCAGAACGGTGTCTCTGGAGGCGGGGAGGGTCTCACTGTGATAGGGACCGGCTCTGGGTGGGTCTCTCTCCGAGCCTGAACAGAGGGACAGATTAGGGGAGAAATCTTACCTTCTTGGAGATTCTCAGGACGTTTTTAAAAGTAGCCAGTTTAGAAAAGACCAGTCGCCAGGCAGTGCAGCCCTGCCTGGTGCCTCGGTCCAATGACACTGGACCCCCAGCCCCTCCCCCATGGGTCCCTCAAATAATCAAGGCAGGGATTTCCCCAGACAGCCCAAGACAGGCAGACAAAGTGAGGGTTCTGATAGCTGAAAATACCCACTTGAGAGTGACTTAAAAGAATTCGGTGTGCGGAAAGTTGGCCCATGATGTAACACAGAATTTGATTTTGTAAAGTGGTTATTTTGAGAGTGAAAAGGGTTCTAACTGCCTCATTTGTCACACACAGTAAAAAATGAGCCAAAGGTGCTAATTTGGGGCAATTTGCGATCCACTTTCTAGTTTTGTTGATATTAAAGAAAAAGGGTGTCTTAAAAAGGGAGCGAGTGGATGGCCCAGGCCCCTCACTCCTGAGGGCTTGGTGGGGACAGCAGTGCAGGAAGACCAGCCCACGAGGCTCTCCCCACCGGGCAAAGCAGCAGAAGTCGCTGGGGCCCACATGAGGGCCGGCGAGGCTTCCGGACCCTGTGTGACTCAGCTGGAAAGCGGGCTGGTGGGAGGTGCGCCACGTGTCGGCTCTGCGTCTTGGAGACGAAACAAAACATGAAACGTGCCCCCGATCTGCGATCCTGATTCCACATGGCAATGCCAGGGTGGGCACGTGCGTTAAATTAAGTGTGTTATTAACCTTCGTCCCACCAGTGGCCCTTTGCACCTGGCGACTGCAGCGGGCCTTGCACGCACGCAGGAGGGGGAGCGGCGCTGTCGGCTCCAGGGGCGGGGCAAGGCCCCGAGTGGTGCCCGCGCCGCCCCTCCCCGGTTGGCGCGGCTGTGGGCCGGTCCCCTCCCTCCCCCGCGCGGCGTCTAACGTGTCCCCTGTCCCCGCAGCGCCCGCCGCCGCCGCCGCGCGCAGGTTCGGCGAGGACACCGCGCCGCCGCCGCCGAGCTTCCCGAGCTGCGGCCACTACCGCGAGGAGCCCGCGCTGGGCCCGGCCAAGGGCGCCCGCCACGCCGGCCGGGACGCGGCGCGACTGGCGCTGGCCCGCGCGGCCCCCGACTGCTGCGCGCCCCCGGCCCCCGAGCCCCCCGGCGCGCCGGCGCAGCTGCCCTTCGTGCTGCTCAACTACCACCGCGTGCTGGCCCGGCGCGGGCCGCTGGGGGGCGCTGCGCCCCCCGCGCCCAACCTCGCCGGCGGCCCCGGAGCCCCCGAGGCGGCGGCCGGCGCGCTGCGCCCCCGGCCCCCCGGCCCCGCCGCCGCCTCGCCCCCCGGCGCGGCCCTGCCGCACTACCTGGGCGCCTCGGTCATCATCACCAACGGCAGGTGACCCCCGGCCGGCCCGCCCCCGCAGGGCGGCGCGGGGAGAAGCCATAGGCCGGGCCTCTGCGCCCTGCGCCAAGCCCGGCCGAGCTGAGGGGCGCGCGGTGCGTGCGCGGTTTAAATTAATTTATACAGAGACGACTATTTTAATAGCACTCGCAGCCGACTTTTCGATTTTTATCGCAGATGCCCTGAACGCCGGGGGCGGGCGCCGCCGGGAGGCAGCCCCACGGAAGGGCGGAGCTGGGCGTCCCGACCTCCATGTGCGACCTCTGCCTACCTGCTGGGGGGCACTTGGTGTCTCACCCCCTGCTCTGAAGCCCCGCTCGCGGGCAGGGGGGAACCCGGACCCCTCCCCGGGCAGAGGCTCTGGGCTCCTCAGTCAGGGCGGTGGTTACTGCAGTGCCCGAGGAGCCCACACCCGTCCTCGAAACTCACTCATGAGTCTCCTTTAAAATTGTTCCCTTTAACCCTTTCTTCAAAAAGCAACAAGCCGAGACCAAGGGGTGACGCGGAGTGCGCTTGACAGTTCCGTTCGCGAGCGCTTTCCGCCCCCGAACCCAACACCAAGAATAGCACCTTCAGAATATATTCAGTAGGCATGAAATGCAAGAAGTATATATAGAGCGCGCGCTAGATAGATCGCCAGATCTTTTATGGATGACGTGGAAGGTTTAGTGCCCAAGGCAACTGCCCCGCCCCCAGCTGTTACAGGCCCAGCCCTGCCCAGCACACCTTCACTGGCCTCGGGTTTGCTCCAAGCAGTGCTAATAAAGGTAGTTAAATTGCATGTGCAATATGAGACTTGTGGGTGGCCGCGCCTCTGGTGGAAGAAAAAACGTGCTAAAGGGATGTGACGAAAACGACATATAAATCCATTTTCTCCCCCACTCTGCGTTTTATAGGAAGCATGAAAACTCCCAGTGAACTTGCCCTGTGTGTAAACAGAGGCAATTCCTTATTATAAAGCACCAGCACGGTTCGAAAAAGAAACTTTCATGAATTTTTATCTTAATTTTATATTTTTGCTTGGCGATTTCACCACCTGAAAATCCCACCCCAGCCCTGAAGCAGAGGGAGGCGTCGAACTGCCGTCTTCGGTGGGCTCGCGGCGTCACAGCGCCCTTTTGCTGCTGTCTGAGGTGACTTACTCGAGGAAACGCTGCCCACCTTTTTGAGTGGGAAGAGGTTTTTCACGAATGTTTTTTAATTTGTTTGGGAACCAAAGTGCATGTGTCGATTGTTTCTCAAAATGTGAAATGATTGGACTCATTCCCCTGAGGACCTGCCTCCTCCCCTGGGGGGGGGGGCAGTTGCCTTGGGGTACAGGTAAAATTTGCAAATTTAGGATCAGGTGTGGGGCACCCAAGGGGCTGGGGCAGAGAAGGGTAGGAGGACCCCTCCGCGCTCAGCTGCCCCTCGGACGCCCCTGGTGAGCTGCGCCTGGCCATTATTTTTTACGCTCACTCGACTCGTAATCCAACCATGATTGAAGGTGCAGGTGTGATGAGGTATCACCTGACGTTTTTCAATAAAGTACCACAAAATGCTGTCGTGTCTACCTTGTTGGGAACCACCAGGGCTGGATTTAGTGACGACGCGTCACGCCAAGGTGTTCGGGGCGGGGGTGATCCAAGGTTACGTTCAGGAAGACCCTGCTGGGTCAGTGCACCAGGGACGCCCGCGGCCTCCACTGCGGCTTTCAGAGCCTGGAACAGAAGGTTCTGGTTTCAGGGAGGGTGGCAGCTCGTAAGTAAATAGTAGTTACTATGGCAACCTGATAGCGTTACCTTAATCTTTAAGACCCATTTAAGCTGGGGGTACGGTGTCTTGACTTCTGTGGGGCTCTGCCAGGGGGAGGAGGAGAATTTTCATAAATAAGCCTTTCTTTCACAAAAGAGTGGGCAGCCGTGCCTAACAGGTTGACAAAAATGCCAGATCAAATGGATTTGAGAAACAAGCCCAGTTCAAGATGGGGGAAAGGAATTCCTATATGCCCAAGGAAGAACCTTCTAGAAGAGTCATTCCATTCATACCTTTGTAGGGAAGTGAGCAGGGCCTGTAGGGCTGTTCTGAGGAAATCTGCAAGAGGCTGTTTTCTGCCCCCAACCAAACCTCTTGTGCTCTCCAAAGTGCTTCTCCCTTGGGGCCTGAGGGTGGGCGAGGGTCTTAGGCTCCATGCGTCCTGAGCTGTAACTGAACACGGTTAAGGTCGACAGTGGGGGCTGCGACAGATAAAAGGGAATCAAAAGAACGTTTTCAAACAAATACCATAAAATTACAATAGCTTAAAATTGTAGTAATTCGCAGCTCCTGGGTTATCTGAAATGAGTTATTCCAGCTGCTCCTAAACTTAAGTAGGACACATCAGGTTAAAATCATGGGGAAAAACTGTCAAGGCAGAATTCAAACAGACTCTACAAAACCCCACTCTGTTCTTACAATTTGTTGTAACATTAAATTTATTTTTAAATTAAAAAAATCACATTAAATTGTTATATGACAATGTTTTCTCACCTTCGTTAAAAGGATTTTTACTTTGGGGTTTTCTACAACTTTCAGGGGTAGTAAGATTTCTCTTTTGGATGACACATAATACATCTGTCAAAAACACATCCCCCCAAAAGCATCCGCTTCTTAATAATTACAAATACATACATACTCCTTACTATGTAAAACTATTTATTTTGTAAAAACATGTTTAAATATGAATAAAAGTACTGTAACCAAAAAGGGTTGCCTATTTTTAAAAATGAAACTTGTAAAAAAAAAGACAATGAGTCCAAACTATCTAGAAAGTCTTAAAGTTTATTTTGGTAAACTTGCTTTTATAGGCATTGGTTTAAAATACTTTTCAGAGACAATTCTTTGAAAAGCCAAAAATGCAAAGGTTTACACTTATTTCAAATATGCATAGTAATTATCCAGGAAAAGGTTTCGCCCTTTTCCGCCTGCTAAGCGAACAGATGGATGTGATAGCGCCTGAAATGCCCCCTTTTCATTCTGAAGCTGTTGGATGAGGCTGCCTTCTCTCCTGGTTCCAGACTCCAGGGTGGAGGTGACCCACGTGCGTGCATGTGTGTGGGGGGTGGGGGGTGGGGCTCGGGGGCTGCCTTCAATCCCCACCTGGGCCTGTGTACCCAACCCCTGGTGAGCTACTTGCTCCCACATCAGGCAAAATCAGCAGCTGAACAGCAAACCCCCTTTTATGCTGGGCACAAATTCTTCTTGCTCTGAAAGCTGCCAGGGTGTCCTGTGCCGGGGAGCACTGCCCAGAAGGGACCCTACGAAGCCCAGACACTGCTGTGTCCTATTTTAGGGTGCACTTCCCCTCGAGTTCCTCTCTCGCCTGCTACCAGCCCAGAAGGGAGGCTGTCTTGTCTTCTGCAGAACCCGACAGATTCTCCGTGAACAGCCTCTAAGCTGGAGACGGCCCAGCGCCCAAAGAGCACGCGCGATCCTGAGTCTAACTGCCCGGTGTCCAGATGGAGAAGAAAATGCGAAGCTTCTGTTAAGACTTTAAAGATCCTTGGTCACAGATTTCCAGGCACATAAATGTCTCAGATCAATGACTATAGTGTAGCAGATAGAAAGGTTTCCCGAACTAACAGCTCCAGGTAAAATGCCTTTCTCCAGCTGCTCTATAGGAAGCACAATTTTAAAAGTCTTTGGTTCATCTGAGGCAAAATCAGGTTCATGAAAAATGCAGCATGGGCTTCAGGTCTGTTTTGTCTTGCTCAGGACAAGCTGTATCGGGACAAGGAAGGAGAGTCCTAGGAGCACAGAGCAAAGCGTTGCACTCCAACATCTCCATCTGCGGTGACACGACCACACCTCATTAGTTTTAATTTACCGAAAGGAAATTAAATGATAACATTTTCCCCCAAAGGAGAACTGTCTAGGACTTCAGCTTAAAACAGAACATAGCATGTTTTTCATTAAATAACCCCCCAAAGAGGCTCAGAAAGCAGCGATGGCAGCTCTGAGCGATGACTTGCCTTATATTACAAAGTTGCAGAAATGAAACTTGTGACATTGGCCGGGAGATGGTCCTTCCTGGTGATATTTTGCAGATGCCCTGTCGAGGCGGAGTCCATTTCGTCATTTGGGGGTGGTGTGGACATTTATTTAAACATGTCACTAATTCCCAAAGAAGCCTTGAGCATTTAGGAGACAGAGATCTTTTTTTTTAGAGGCTAATTCTAATTGAAGCCTTATTTGCAAAAATTGCTTTTGAAGTTCTTTTAAAGTTTCATTTCCAAAAAACACATATTGGGTTGGTGTACTTAACTAAACATGTTATTTTTTTCCTTCCTATGGGGCGCTCTGTGCTTGGCTAAAGGTAGACAGGATTTATACTGAAAACCACAAGTTTCTGGAATTAGCCAGACTGGGTGAGGGCTGGATAAAGATGGGGCTGGGGTGCACTGAGGGGTTCTGTTTAAAACTGAGAGCTCTGGGGAGTTTTTTTTCCACTGATTTTAGCTGGCACGAAGAGAGCAAAGTGGACAAAAACGGGTCTTTTAAGGCTGAGAAGTAATGTGCTTCCCAAGGTCGGCAGAGACAGGAGAAGCACAGGGGCATCTGGAAGGAGCGTGTACAGATCAAAGGCTTCCTCCCTTTTGTTCTTCCAGGGAGACTTTTAGGGCATCGGATTCTGAACATCTAAAGGCTCACACGCCCGCGTGCGCACACGCCCTGGGCAGGGATGGCATTCTGCAGCAGTAACGTCTGTTCTTGGCGATACAGGCAAAAGGGGGCCGAAAGTTATGATTTACAATGAAATGCCAGGGTCTTCTCGATTCTGTCCTGCATTTCTGCACCCCACATTTCAAAGTGAGCCTGGAACTGGCCTGAAGGCCCAGGGTCTCCATGGTGGGGCGGGAAAGGGAGGCGCCAGCACCAAAGGGCACAGCCCAGGCCCCCACCCCCCACCCAAGCAATGCCTCGCCAGCCCTACGACCTGGAGCTTCACCCATCACTCAGAGTATGCGATGCTGACTTGCGAAAGAAGCGCTCATGAAATGATGTCAAATTCATTAACTGGCTTCCTCTACAAGGTCACGGTCTCCGCACCAGCGGGACGCGTCTCTGCAGCCGCGGAGACAGTCGTGTCAGCCACCAAGCGCCAGGCCCGGAGGGGCCCTTAGAGTAAGTCACTTTCTCTGTTTCACTAAAAAAAGTAAAAACACCTGCAAAGTGCCAGCGTGTGTCCCATGCAAAGACACCTCCCTGCCTGTTCCTAAGCGGGGGCACAGAATGGCAAACTGGCCTGCGTCCCCGAGCTGTTTTGCTTTATTTGTCTGAGTCTAGGGTTTGTCTGAGTCAAGGTTTCTACTACTGGAAAAATAGTTTGAATGATTCTACTGCTTTTTCCACACACCAACATTTTGGGGGGGCAGGAGGAGAACCACAAACACACCTCGGAGTCCAAGAAGGGAGCAAAATCTCTCACACTACTTCAGGCCGTGCCTAGACTAAACCTGCCATGTGCCCGCACCCCGCCTGAGAAAATCTTCCAACACCACATAAGAGGACCCCGGACAGAAGAAAGTGGAAAAATGAACAGATTCTTCGTCGGAGGGAGGAGAATTTCACCTCCAACTCCACGCTGCTTTTGCAGAACCGTGGCGGGAACGAGGGCGCCCCCACCCCCGCCACGCCTTGAAGGTTCCTGGGGCGCTGGGCCTAGCGCTGCTTGGGGAGGATGAGGTTCCTCAGCATGTCGAAGGAGTTCCCGTCGGGGTG
>PVIJ01002788.1:125453-150906 GCA_004024925.1 Scalopus aquaticus
GGGGGGGGGGGGAGCGTGTGGAGGGGGGGCGGGGCGGAGCAGGCGGACCGCCCCAGGCTGCAGCGGGCCTCGCCCGCTGCCTGGCCTGTCCTAACTACAGCAGGTCCTGGAACAGCGGCGGTTGGGCCGGTCTATTCTGCTGGAATATGAGGGAACACCCCCAAACCCGATTCCCAAGCAGGCGGCTGTCTAGGGGGTCGGCAGGTTCTCCCCGCATCTGTGGGATTTCCCCAAGGGGCCTGGGTTTCTGCCCACATCCCAGAGATGTGCATGTGGGCTCATTACTGGGTCCCCAGGGACCCCCAGCTGTAGAGCGTGTGTGTGTGTGTGTGTGTGTGTGTGTGTGTGTGTGTGTGTGTGAGATGTGCCCTGCAATGGAAGGGCGTCCTGTCCAGAGTGGGGTCCCCCGTGCACCCTAAGCCACTGAGGCTGGCTCCGGCCTCAGTGACCCTGAACGGGCCTGAGTGGGTTGGAAGATGACTGTGTGGCAGCAAAGAGTTAGGGGTATGTCAGGGTGGGAGAAGAACAAAGGGGCAGGGCACCCCGTGTGGAGTGAGTCGCCAGGAGATCCCGGACAGGAGGGAATCCTCAAGGGAAAGCCCCCCAGCAGTCAGCTCTGCCACCACTGCCTATTAGAAGTTTGGGGTCTCCGGAGGTGTGGGGATGGTCTGCGACCAGAAATCTGCAGTAGGAACCAGACTTTGGTGACACCAGCCAGCCGGCGGTCACGGGTGTCCCCACATGTCATTTCGCTCGAGGTGCCAGCAGGGGAGCTAATTTGCTCCCCACCGGGTTTCTCCATCAGAAAGGTAGGAATGATCACGCCTAGACCGGAGCTCCGTCCTCGGCTTCAGGTAGGTCGCCAACGCGGCGAAGGCACCTGGAAGGAGCGGCGCCGGCACTGACCTGTGCGCCCAGTACTTGTAGTACAGGGGGAGGACGCCGCCCGGGCCTCCGTCCTGGAACGCGTCGATCAGCCGCTCCAGCTGGGTCACGGCCCTGGCCAGGAGGCCGTCGGGCCGCAGCGGGGGCAGCTGGGCTCCCTGCTGCTTGTTGTGCGCAGAGACCAGGTCGTTGATGCAGATGGTGGGGTTGCTGTTGGCCACGTTGACGCCACAGCCTGGACAGAAACAAACCGGCCGCTGAAAACCAGGCGCGGCGCGATGGGAAAGGAGGCACAGTCCTCGGCCGGAGGCGGTCCCCGCGGCCCCCGCTCACGGCCCCCTTTCCTCGCCTCCGCGTCCGGTCTCCACGCAGAGGGCCTCAAACGCCTTCCTTCCACCCTCCCTTCGTTACCCTTGTCCAGGCTGAGGCCGCCCCGATACGCCAGGGAAGCGAATGGGGTGCGAAGCACAGGCCGCGTCTGGTTCAATTAGGGGCCAGGATGAGACACCCCCAGAGCTGCTTCTGGAGGAAGCGTGCCCCGCGGTGCAGCCCGCGTCGGAGCCCCGCGCGGAGCCCGGGAAAAGCATGTGATGGCGGCTGAAGGAGCAAAGCCTGATTCAGGGATTTCTCAGGGAGCCCCGACTGCGGCGGCCTCAAAAGCCAGGCTGGGCTCACACTCTTGGCCCGACGGGCGCCCAAAGCCAGGCTGCGGGCTTGGGGGTCCGAGGAGGCCTCCCCTGCTGCTACTCAACACACCGTCCCTCTGGAGAGGTTGGTGTCTTCTCAGGGCATGTGGCGTCTCCCTGCGGCAGGGCCGGGAGTCAGCCTCAGAGGGGTCGCGAGAGGAGCACATACGACAGGCAGCGGGGCCATCGCGTCTCTCTCGGTGCGTCCGGGAAAAACTCCCAAAATACTGGCCCGGCGGGAGGCCGCCACTTACAGTAGCTGCTCATTGGGAATGTTCCCGGCCACTGTCAGTGCAAACAGAAGGACTGATGAGCCTCATTAAGGAAAACAACAAAAGTTACTACAACCCAAAGTGACTAAGTTCCATCTGGAAAAGACCAATATAGCAACAGGGTTGTTCCTTTCCCCCGCAGTGTAGACGCAGCCTGAAGGACCCAGGGAGCAGGGGCCCAGGGGGTGTGCAGACCACTGAACCACCCCCTCGAATTAAGAAAATGCGAAGTCCCAAGGAAACAGCAGCGCCGCCTGCTGGCCACTCAGGCTGCATCCGTCCCTGGCCCAGAGAGCCCCTGAATCTCTCAGCGGTCCAAGACACCCCATCCCTCCCTCCCAGCACCCCAGTGCTCTAGGACAAGCTATGGCTTCCCCTACAGGGAAATGTTTCTCTGCCCCCACGCGGACAGCAGCCCTGAGCTCCCGGCACGCCCTCCCCATCCCGACCCTCCTTCCTTTGCTCTGCCTCCCCGCCGAGGACCCACTGGACGCAGGGAGCCAGGGCTCAGGCAGCTCAGCCCGAGCAGGCTAGCCCAGGACAATCCAGCTGTGGGCGCAGAGCCGGGCGCTCACTGGCCGCACTGCCCACCGGCCGCACTGCCCACGGGCTTTCTGTCCGCCACAGAGTTTTGATTGTTAATCAAGTTCTCCTGGGTCTCGGGGAGGCTGGTGGTCAGGGCCTAAAACTTCTGGAAACACTAATGAGCTGTGACTGGTGACACAGGTGCTGAGGGCGAAACTGGGCCATGTCGCCCCCCCTTGGCCAGCCCGGGGCTTCTTCTGGACCTTAAGAAGAAGGTGACTTTTATGAGTTTTCACCTTTTCTGGGGAGGTCTGCTGAAGAAGGCAAAACCACTGGAGGTCGGCCCTGGAAGTTAACTTTTTGCTTTCTTATGACAAAAGGGTCCATTAGGGGCGTATTTTCACCACTTCTAATTCAACAGGAGCAGGGGTGTGGCAAGGGGTGAGAAAGCGCCTGACTGATGGGTCACCAAGCCGGTGGTTCCCAGGCCACTGCCAGAAGCACTAAATCCCTGGGCAGGTTTCAGGCAGACTGACCTGTCGAGCAGACACGGAGGTTCAAAGAAAATGTCATCTCAGAGGATAACCCGCTCGCCACCCAAGTCGCCACATAGGGAAAATTTTTATTAATCTAAAAATGCTGGTGGGCCTCCCTGGTGGCGCAGGGGTTAAGCGCTGCGCTGTGGAGCTGTCGGCAGCTACGGCGCGAGTTTGATGCCCGGCCGGGGAGATTCCCACATGGCGCAGCAGACCGCTCCTGCCTCGCCCGCTGCTCCCCTCAGCAGTGTGTTTCCGTTGATCTGCCTGTGCTGCTCCCCACTGTCTCTGGTGAACCCTCTCACCGCCCCACATCTATGGCCGGCACCCCAGCTTGTATGCAAAAATAAATACATCTTAAAAAAATAAAGACTCACCAATAAGGATATAGAAGGTCTCTCCCATGAGGGTTGAGTTAACCAGAACGCCGCCAAGTTTCATGAGGTCCCCGTAATAAATATCGTTGGGCCACTTCACTCGTAAGTTGATGTCCTAAAGGGAAATCTGTGGTCAGCCCAGCGATCCCAGGACCCGAGGCGGCCAGCGAGGTCAGCCAGCGGAAAGGAACACTCTGGAAACCAAGGAACAGGGCTCGTTCTTGGCACTTTCAGACACCGAACCACTTCTTTCGGACCACCTAGTGGAGCAAGTCCCTTTGGGACGAGGACAGCTGTTGGGAGCACTGGCATAACCGAGCCAGTGTGAGCTCCCAAGGGGAGAGCACTTGGTAGTCAGTGTGGAGGCACGGCCCGCGTGACGACCTTGCTTACGCCAGCTGCAGCTTATGCCTAGAATAACCGCAGACCTGTGTCTCCATCCAACCAAACTGTACAACCAAAACCAGGACACAGAGAATCAGAGGCTGCCTCCTTAGTGTGTTGCTGGCCGTGCTCTGGTAAACAATGTCTGCATTTTTGCTCTTACCACAAATGCTGCTTCCTTATAGAGAATTTAGAATGTCATAACAAAATTGTTATGGTAACAATGGCTTGTGGGTAACTGCTTACGTAAGCACCAGTATATAAACGCTTGGTTGCTATAGAAAGATTGTCAGATCCTTGCTGAGCTGACCCTTCTGGGCCTCGTTCTTAACTGTGCCTCTCCCTTTGGGTTCCCGGGATCCCGGATCCGAACAGGGACCCAGAGAGCACAGGTGGCCTCTTCCCAGCACTCGCCTGCACCCCCACCCCCTCGTGTGCACCATCATCAAGAACACTTGACAAAGTGTTAAGCGTGTTAAGTGTGACTGTCGTGAGTTATGTCCATGACCTCGATATCTGCCCTGCAGGGAACACCCTGCGTGTGCTGGGGCAGGGGGAGCACACTGCTCGGAGCCCCTTGCCCCATGAGGCCCTCGCGCCCCACGGGAGGTCACCCTGACTTCACCGTCCCGGGAAACTGGACAACGTCCCCAGTGAAGGCAGTGGGGACACACGGAGGTCTGGGCAGCAGAAATGGCCTTGTCCTGTGTCCACGGCCTCTCCGCCCTGAGGGTCTGGCCTGGGCTGCTTCGCCTGTGCCCCAGTGGGTCACCCAGATCCTGCGTCCTGGTGACTTTGGGACACAGGCGGGGACACACCTGGCGGAGGGCGGCAGGTGGCCCGGGACTCGGGCCAGCAGCCGTCGTGTGCGTGCTGCGGGGAGCCCCTCTGGAGACAGGCAGCTGGAAGAGACCCCGCAAGGTGACACTGAGCCAGACAGGGGCTGACCGTCTCTAGGTCCGGGATGGCTGTTCCGGCCGGGGGGCCAGGCGTGGGGACACTTCCCAGTGCTGCAGACCCTTGGGGGGCTACTGTTCACCCCCAGTTAACAGAGGAGGACAGTGAGGTTTAAAGAGGCGTGCGACCTGCCTGAGGCCACGCAGCGGCTGCCTTGGTACTCCACTACGGAGCCGCTGCCCAGAAATACCCTCGTCTCCTTCCCACGGGCCTCTGCCCACCCCAGCCGGTGAGTGGCTCTTTGTCCTTTGGAAGCTCGGCCACCCCGGCAGAGCATTCCAGATATGGGGTGGTCGCGCTGACCCTAACTCAGAGCGCGTGTCCTGTTTCCTTTCTCTCTGGAATAGGGGGGTTCCCAATGGGGCTGGGATGGCATTTTGCACCCCCCCCCATTAGGAGACACTTCTGGGTGTCACAGCTTGAGGGGGTCCTGCTGGCACCCAGTGGGTAGAGAACAGAGATATTGCACCACATCCTAAAATGCGCAGGACACCCCCCAAAGATGGGGGGCCCAACCCCAGGGGCAAGGGTGGGAGACAGTGCTTAGAACATCTGTCATGAGGAGATTTTGGTCTTGCGCCCTCTCCCAATTCCATTCTCTCTTCTCTTGCCTTCCCGTGCTTCACCCCCCAGGTGCTGCCCCGCCCCCCCAAAGCCCCGCAGCAGCACCCGGTGGGGGCCCCTTGTGCCTGGCCTGGCCCGCTCGTGGGCTGCCTTCGAGCAGGGCTTCACTTCTGCAGGATCCACGTTATAGCTTATGGAATCGGGGTCCCCACGCAGGCGAACAAGGACAGCTGCTCCAGGATGGAAAGGCCAGGGGCCCGTGCTTTCACTGATTCATTTGTTCAGACAGCTGCCTTGGGCCCCTGCACCTCAGGCACCCCACTCCTCTGGGGGTGAGGCTCACCTGCCACCAGAGCCTGGCCGCTCTGCAGGAGACACGGCAGGAGCTCGATCATTCAGCTTCGCTGTCGCAGCAGAGCTCCGCCGACAGAGCTTAGACATTTCGGGTGTTTTGGGGGACGGAGGGAGACTGGGGGAGACAGTTTGTACTGAAGGGTCAGGAAACCGTGTTTGAGTGGGGTTCCCCCAGGACGTAGTGTCCAGATGCAGAGCGGAGGGCAGGAGTGGTGAGGCGCCCAGCTGGATGGAGAGGCGGTGGCCACTCGGGGTGCTGGAAGGAACGGTGCACATCCAGGGAGCTGCCTCCTGTCCAGGGGACAAGGCTTGATTTGTGTGCTGGCCAGGGGCCACCTGGCCGGGGCGCCAGTGACGGACATAGGGCAAGCAAATGCTCCGGGACCCTGGCCCACTTCAAGCACCCAGAGCTGTCCTGGGCGAGCGAACCGAGCTCGAAACAAACCCGAAGCCACGGGCAGCAGCTGAGGCAGAGACAGGAGCCGGGGTGGGGTGAGGATGATGGGACGCCCCACGTCGAGCCCCGGGAAGGCCTGGTGCACAAGGCCGATGACACTAAGGGAGCCCACAAAGCCACGGAAAGCTCAACAGCCTAATTTTCTAGGCTCGATTTACTGATTTCCTAAGACTGATTAGCCTGTTGCCAGGATTACAAATACATGTCCCCACGACAGCGCGTCTACCGGGTGAGCAGCCCAGCCCAGGGCGACAGGCTGGGTCAGAGGAGGTCAGCGAGGGTCAGAGAGCCAAGCCCACCAGAGAAGCAAGGCGGCTGACGGGGGCCCGCCGACGAGTGTGGGGTTTAGTGCGGTGGGGCGCAACCCGCAGCCCAGGACACGCACACCGCCCTCGTCGCAGGGCCATGAGGCTGGAGCTGTGGGGTCAGAGTGTGAGGAACAGCGAGGAGGCCCCTCTCCGGCCATCAGGCCACCTTGGGGGGTCTTAGCTTCTGCTTCAGGAGTTAAAACAATAGATGCAGCCCCCAGAAGAGCTGTGTGTGGGAGGGAGGCTGGCGGGGCCCCCTGTTTATATCCATGTGAAATCCTTTCAGGAAGGCCAAGGATGGGGAGGGGGCGAGCCCAGGGAAGGGAGCCAAACCGATCGCCTCCAGAACAGCACCCCGGGCCCTAGGTCGCAGGCACCTACAGCCGAGAGGGGTCGGGGAGGAGCGGTCCCCAACAGGCTGGTCGTTGAGCCCGAGTGACAGCAGAGCGAGGACGCCCAGCCCTGAGCACACCGCACGGAGGGAGACCCGCGGAGGCCAGGCCTGAACCAGGAACCTTCTCCCCAGAAACCACAGACAGCCCGCCCCGGCTTGGAGGCCCGGCGCCCCAATCCGACAGACAGGCTGGCCGCGCCGGGCGTCTGGGAAGTGGGGTGGCAGCACAGCCGGGAATTTCGGGCATCCACATGGCCGGGCTTGGTCCCCCACGCAGCTGAAACCCATAGAGGCTTCCAGCACTCCGGGAGCACCCAGCAGCCGCAGCGGCCGGCTGGGACGGGAGCCCCGGCCACCAAGCAAACACGACACCAAGGCCGACGCCGAGGCCGCACGTACCTGGTACCCAGGGATGGACCGCACGGCCTCCACCACGGCCAGGGACATCAGGTGCTGCACAAACGGAATCCTCTGCCCCAGCGGGGACCTCAGGGGGATGGAGACCAGCAGCGTAGCAACAGCACACCCCCGGGGGCTCAGCCAGGCGTTCCGTCCCCGCCCTGGAACACAGGCCCCCACGGGGAGATAGTCACTTTGCCGTACAAACAGAGATGCCCAGGGTGGCCGAAAACGTGCCCCAGGCCCCAGAGCCCACAGGGAAGACAGGTCCCCTCGGAACAAGCCTGTGCCGACGCGGGTCCCAGCTGTCCTGGGGGACTCCCCATGTTCCCAGCTGTCAGCCTAGTTCTATGCCTGGGAGCTGGGAGCACGTCGTGTGCTCGAGCTCTCGGTCTTGCCCTGTCTGTCCGCTCTGCTTCTGCGCCGCCAGGCGGGAACGCAGCAGTGGGGACCGCAGCCTGAGTGCACCCTGGCCCCGAGAGGCCCTGGGGCCAGCTTTCAGAAGCCGCCTCGCCTGTGAGTCCAGAGCAGTCACAGAAGAGCAGCTGGGGGTGGGGGTGGCGAGGGGGGCGTGGACCGCCCGGCGACCTGCGCCTGCTGTTTTTTTAAAAGCCCAATTTAAAAAGTGATCCCCGATATCAACTCTTCGAGTTGTCATTTTTCTTAAAATAGCAGGAAAACGGACTCATCAGGATGGAGGTCCTCTGTGTCCTTTCTTTTACCACCCTGTTGGAATTAATATTTTCCTCACTGAGTTATGTTCAAAACACACGTGTAAGAGGGCAATGTGGAAAACAACGGACTTTTTATCTTTTTTCCCCTTCTAGGAAGGGTTTTAAAGGAAGCACACTGCTGGGCCTGCCTCTGCAGGGCGGGGGTGGGGAGCGATGGGCCTCCCCCTGGGGGTGCTCCCCTGCCCTGACCCAAGGTGGACTCTGGGAGGATGCGAGCTGGCGCTGGGGGTCAGCAGGTGGTGGGCTCTCTAAGCAGCCCTCTGCCTCTGGCCACCTTGTAAAGGGGTACCGGTGGGGTGCCCAACGGGGTGGGGGCTGGCAGACCACAGACACCCAGTGTGGACACAGAGCAACACCGCAGGGAGCGTAGGGGTGCACCCTGCAGCACAGTTACGGGGCACACGCTGCGCTGGACTGTGTCCGAGGGCAGAGAAGACGAGACTCTCAGGCGTGCAGGCTGGCTCGGCTCGGATGTCGGCGATGAACCGACGCCCTCACCCGCAGAAGCTTCCGTTCTGCTATGGCCACGACCGGGGGCTTCGGCCCCCACCTCCACCTCAGCGGGGGGAAGAGCACAGACGGCCGCGGGCGCCCCCCATCAGCACGCGCCTTCCACGGCGCGTGGCCGCCACGGCCCAGGCTTGAGAAAACCCACCAGAAACGGCCCCCACGGGCGACTGACCTCTGCCCTGCGTCTGGCGGCCAGCGACGGCGATCAGGCCCATTTCCTTCGGGATCTTGAACATCAACCTGCAAAGATGGGAAGAGCGGTCAGTCAGACGGGGCGGGAGACCCCCGGCCAGGACCCGCGCGCCTGGGGACCCCGGGGGCAGGCCGCTGCGGGGGTCCGTCACCCCTTCTGGAGTGAGGCCACAGCAAGGGGACCACGAAGACACGATTTACTATGGAAAAGGCCTGGGCGCCCACCGCGGGCTCTCCCAAGGCCAGTGCGGGAGACACCCCAGGAACCTGTCACGTCTCCCCGATGTGTCCCGTCGCCGGTGACAACCAGCAATCCCTGCCATTTGTTTCTACTTACTGAGCGTTTCTGTCCGAACACAATCGGAACAGAAGTTTCTGATTATTCCGAAAACCAATATGGTGGCGATAGAGCCGTTTAAAAGATCCACTGTCCCCTGAGAACTAATTAGGGTTTAACTGCAGTAAATAAATCCACACCTTCTGAGAACTCGGGAGCACCTCGGCCCCCGTTAGGCTCGAGCCCGGCTTTTAAAACGGTTTCATTGAAAAGAATACAAACTTCCCTTGGGGTGGCAGGGGAAAGGGCGCTGTATCTCTACCACGCCATCAGGCAACTATTTGTTTCTGGAAAGGAAGGGGAAAGAGAGGGGAAAAAAAAAAACCCTCACTGAGCACTTCCTCCCAGCTACCTTCCCCGGATTTTACTGGGGCTGAGGACGGGTTTCCTCGGTCCGGGAGCTGTGATGGTGCCACGGAGGGGTTAAGAAACAGAATTCAGGTTGCCCGTGTGTCGCAGAGATGAGGCAGAGACAGACTTTCATAGGCATATCAAGCCCCAATAAGAGTTTGCAGGGTCCTGTGGCACCAGGATTGGGGGCGGGGGTCGTTTCACCCTCACCCCTGGGTTCAGGAGCCGGTGGGACCTGACAGAAGGCGAGAGAAGAAAACGGCTTCAAACCACGTGGTGCTGTTCTGCACTGCTGGCTGGGGTGGGCACCGGGTGTGAGGGGCACCCCGAGTGCAGGCCCCGGGTCGATGGGCGCCAGGCACCCCATATGCGCGCAGGCCCACATCCCTCTCACATGAAAAGCCGCCCCACACCCATTGCTCTTGGACCCCATGAATAAGCCCCAAACTCGACGGCCATCCACCGCCGCCCCAAGAAGAAAGCCCCCTTGTGCAGGAAGGGCAGAGAGGCCTAAGAAGGAATCTCTTCCAGCAAGGGGCAACGCTGCCTTCTGAACCCTCCCCTGAGCTCCTAAGGTCGGGGGTGGGGTGGCTGGGGTTCCCCCCGGGTAGGGGCAGTGAGCAGATCTGATGCTCTCCCGGGCAATCAGGATGTTCTAGAAATGAACGTGCAGATGGCACATTCATGTGTGTAAGGCACGACGGTGACGGGGGGAGGAGTGCTGGGAAGCCAAACACAGACTTCTAGAACAAAGAGAAACGATGTCGGGAACACAGGCAGGACCCTGCTGGCGCTTTGGCAGCAGTGAACAGAGCACGCTGATGAGAAGCCTGGAGGCCCAGCGGGAAGTCTGCCAGGAGGGAGACACCGGGGAAGGGGTGAGGCTTAGTTTGAGACAACCTGAGGCCGCCAGATTTACTTGTGCGATCTGAGATGACCCTGGGGGCCAAACCACACGGCTCCCAGGAGACACAGCGGCATTTATGAGCTCTGTCCCTTTCGCATTTCTGAAAACGAAGTGGATGGAGTTTGCTTCAGCAGAAGGGAGACTCCCTAATGCATGTCCATCTGTGAGGAGGGTACAGAATGGTTGCCTCCCTGCTTCTGGACATTTTCTTTCCTCATTGGCAAAGGCTGCGGAGGTGGCCTCCTGGTGGTACAAGAGGTTAAGTCTCAGCGCTGTGAAGCTATTGCAGCCACTGCCGCAAGAGTTCAATCCCCGGCAAGGGAGTTTCCCACAGGGCACAGCAGACCTCTCCTGCCTCCCCGCTGCTCCCCTCAGCAGTGTATTTCAGTCAATCTGCCTGTTCTGTTCCCCACTCTGTCTATGGTGAATTCTCTCACGACCACCGCCCCCCCCCTCTGGCCTACACCCCAGCTCTTGTGTGCATAAATAAATACATCTTAAAAAAAAAAAACAAAAAGGCTGGTGAGGAGGTTTCTGTGCTGGCAGCTGAGCTCACACAGAGAACATGTGTTCTGTGCTGCTCTGGAGTCTCGTCCTGGCCCCTGGCCACCCGACAGCGTCCTGACCACTCTGCTGACTAAGGACATCACAGCACGTCTGGGACCCGGCCAGCCTGACCGTCCACATTCCATGCGTCCTCTGTTCCATGTCACTGGAACAGAGCTCCAGCTTTGGGGCTCATGGAGAAGACTAGCCCCTATCAATTAGCGCAAATCCTGAATGGTGAAAAATTTCAATTCAGACCCGATCTTTGGCGATTCGAACCTAAGGAAACGACCCACACTCACCAGAGTTGGACAAAGGTAAAGACTGGAAGTCGCCTGAGCGTTCAGGAATGGTTAAGGGGAACGTGGGTGTGGAGCCAGAGGAGTGACGCGTAGGCATTAAAGATGGCAGCAGCGAGGCGGCTACAGCAAGGAAGTGCTGGAGACAGATGTTAGATAAAAGAGCAGGACACCAAGCCACAGGCACTTTGAATGAAAGTATACATAGATATGTACAAAAATACATGAAAGTGTATGTATAGTTGGAATTACATGTAAAATTCACAGAAAAGGGAGGGATGGCGATTTGATTGAAACAGTAAGGTTGGGTGTGTGAGGATGAATTTTTTTCTTTATTTAAACTTTTAAGATGATCGATTCCTGGAATTATTCTGAAAATTTATTCTAAAAACTTGGGGGAGGGAAATACGGTTTTTATGTTCAGAATATAATGTTTTTATAATTAACAGATACTTATAAGACAGGACTAAAAATTTATCTTAAAAATAGACAAGACAATCACAGTTACTGCAGTGCCGGCTTCATAATGACCAATTTGATATTAATGAATGGGCAGAAATTTTAAAAACTGGTCATATGCAATGAGAGCCTTAGCAATTTTTATACCTTCAGACGTGGGGACTGTGTTCTAGGAATAAATCCTAAAGAGAATCCAAACCAGAAACAAAACAATTCAGGAAAGTATTCCTCTGCATGGCAATGTGAAAAATCAGAAACCACACACATAGCTGGTGACAGGGCAGTGAAAAAAGTCTCAGCATCCCCTCCAAGACAGAGTCACATAGCCTAGAGTGATGTGGGCAGATGGCAGGGGACACTAGGGTGACTTAATCAGCATGTGGGCCCCTATGTAAGCCTCAGACAATCATGTCTTAAGATACACTTAAAAAAAAATAATTAAGAAATAAACCAAAATATTAGCTCTGGCTATTTTGAGGAGAGTTATTATTTGAAAAATCTAGATAAGTACAAGGCAGAAAATAAGTCATTCATATAAGTTCCTCTTCTCTTTAAAAGTGTAGGTCCTTTTAGATTTTCCCTTTTTAAGAAACACACAGAAATATATTTTACAAAATAACTTTTTGATTGGAAAAATTCATTATTTTAGATCTATTAAAATGATGTTAAAAACCCACAGTATCATGGTCTTTTGCTGTATCTGAAGTTATGAGAACCATGAATTAAAATAATAAAGACTTCTAATTCAAGGCAAATAAATAATTAGAAAGTAAGTAGTTGGAAAGGAAAAAAAATGATGTCATAGATGTAGAGCCATGAATATTGTTATTATATTGTTACCTTAACAAGAAGGTTTAAAAACAGCATCCTGGGTTGTGTCCCACATAGGTTGTGTCCACCCATGTGCATTTAGAGAGGCATCAGGACACGTCATGGTGACACTATCTTCAGAGGGTGGAGACAGAGTTAATGTGATGATTTTAATTTCTTGTTAACATTTCTTATTAAATCCATACTGAGGTATTTTGTCTTATCTGCTGCTTTTGTGGATATGTCATAATATTCTCTACTGACTGTTTGTGTGCATACAAATACAGTTGATTTATATGTTAATTTTATATCCATCTCCCTTACTGAATTACTTTATTGCTAAAGTAAGAGAATCATTGTTTTGTTTTGTTTTTTAAGGTTTCCCAGGTATACTATCAAATTACCTGCAAATAGATAGTTTTTCTTTTCAATTAGGCCTTTAATTGACTTTTCTTGCCTGTCATAGAAGTGGAGATGGTGGTCATCCTTGCCTTATATCTGATGATAGCTTAGGGTTTAGCATTTCCCCACTAAGTAAAATGATACCTTTAGGACTTACACACACACACTAGTAGGAAGAAATATCCATTTATTCCTTTTTGGGGGATGTGTTTATCAAGGTAAGATGTTGAATTTTATAAAAAGTCTTCTCACCATATGCTTTTTCTCCTTGAATCTATTAATATATCAGTTTTCTAGCATCAAACCAACCTTGCATTCCTAGAAAAATACTTGATCGCAGTATATATCTATTTTTATGTGATACTGGATTCTATTTGCTACCACTTATTTAGCATTTTTTGCACTAATGAATGAAAATAAGTGATATTGGTCTGTACATTTTTGTAAGTCTTTAACCAATTTAAGTATTAGTATAATTCACTATATTAGAAGAATGTTAAAGTTTTCCTTGGTTTTCGATGAGCCCATCCTCTTTTTATTAAAGCACTGCCTCCCAACAAGACTAAAAAAGTTTAGCCAGTGACCCCATTTTCCAAGGGAAACCGTTGTGATTGCCTCTTGAAGTGGCTTGGCCTGCCTGCCTGCATAGAGTCTCTGCCTGCAGCTCTGTGTGAGTTATTTGCAACATGTGGTTAGCAAGGCAATGAGTCTCCATGAGGGTGGAGTGGGTGAAGGAATTTATGCCAAGGAACTTGAACTGAGGCTTCATCTTCACCCCAGACAGACAGTCAGACTGGACAGACATCAGGACCTCCCAAGAAGGTCTGGATCAGGGAGAACATCCCAGAACAACTAGTTCTCCAAACATTGCACAAACATTCAGGGGTTGCAAAGGAAACCATTATAAAACTCCCCTTAATCATCTCCATTAATACTTCAGAAAAAAATGAAAACATACTTAAATGTTTTATGGTGAACTTCTCCCTCAATTTTAAGAGATAACTCAGTCTTTGTTAGAAACTAAACTACCACGCTCAACAAAGATGGGTTCCTAACCTTAGAATCAAGGTCACAGAATCAGAGCTGCTTCCTGGACAGGTCCTCTAACAGAGTAGCCCATCAAATAGATGCTGCCAAACACGTAGATGCTAAGGTCCCATGTCAGACCTAACAAATCCCAACCTCCAGAGCCAGAGGCTAGCTTGGGGATATCTTAGGTGATTAGGATGCAGCTGGTCCAGAGGCTGATGACCTGAAACCACTGCACCAAAGCTACTTTTCAGTCTTTTTTTTTTTTTCAATAAAATGATATTTCTTGAAAAATTCTCAGAGCTACAGCAAGGAGTCTATAATTCTCCTCTGGCCACCACAACTATTGTAAAGCACAGCATTCCTTTTTAGCCTCTAGGACAGCACAGAAACAGTCTCATAAATGAAGAGATTTTATTCTCCAGAGCTAAGGTGGTGATTAGTCGTTGAAGGGGAAAGGGGGAAG
The DNA here is from genome assembly GCA_004024925.1 of Scalopus aquaticus. Classification (NCBI taxonomy): domain Eukaryota; kingdom Metazoa; phylum Chordata; class Mammalia; order Eulipotyphla; family Talpidae; genus Scalopus; species Scalopus aquaticus. The sequence continues at coordinate 139,594 of PVIJ01002788.1, forward strand.
GGACAGGGACTGGCAGTTGGACACGTGGAAGGAAAAGTTCCAAAAGGAAGTCATTATTGACAAAAAGCATTTATAATAGAGTCGGGCGCCATTAAGGAAGTACAGCTTTCATATGTCCCCAGCCTAAGAGAAAAAAAAAACTTTCAAAAGTACACTTACCCGAAATACATCAGAAGGAAAAAGGCAGATACCATATGAGTTCACTCATATGTGGAACACAAAGAAACAAAACAAAGGAACAGACAAACAAACCCTACAAATCTAACTGCAGAATTGAGGCCACGAGAGGGTGGGTCAGGTGGGGGACAAAGTGCTGAGGGCCCCAATGGAATATGATGGAAGATTAAGGGTGCCTTGGTGGTGGCTGAGCTACTATAACATATCTGAGGAGGTGTAAACATATACCCCTAAATCATATACAGTGCTGTAAAGCAACAGAACCCCAATTTTAAAAAAATTTTAAGTTCTTACCAAGAAAACCCACTAGCATCCCTGAAAACCCTGTCAGTGGTTGACAATGGATTTTCTGCTTAGAAATTTGGTCGCCAATCCCATACAGACAGACAGCGACTTTGCCTGTCTAAGTCAATCATAAATCCTGACCAACAGCAATGAAAGTCCCTTGCGGTTTTGCCTTTATAAGCCCGTCCCCTTTCCCCAGGCCCCCAGAACACTCTGCAAGAGCACCTTGTATTGCAGTCAAGGAAGACCATCCCCAGACTCTGCGTAAAGCTTTTTCTGTTTCACCGCAATTTGGGTGACAGACAGCAAGTGTCTACCAACAAGTGCCGCGGTACACACGGTGACACCGTGTCACGCAATGTCCAAGTTCCCTGCTGGTGTCCCTTGCAGGGCAGCTCCACCATGGTTGCCAGTTAGCAGGTCTGAGATTTTAGCCAGGGAAGCGAATCAAGGACTGGGCCAGTCTCCCTCCCTCCCTCCTTCCCACCCCTCCCAACACACACACACACACACACACACATACACACACACATCTTCACAGCTACCTCAATATAGGACAAGCTTCCAACAGTAAGCACATCAACCAGAGGAGGTGGGAGGGAGTAGCAATCAGGGCTCAAGGTCTCTGAGGAAACCGGGATTCTGTGACTCTGTCTCCGTAGGGGGCCCTGCCCAGACTCCCAACCCCAGAAGCAGAGCCCCTCAACAACAAGATTTCTCCAAGGCCTCATCAACTACCGTGAGTCTTCGACTACCAGTGGAGAGTGGACTCTTCGTGTCTTGGGAAAGGCCCACAGGCTCTGGGCCGCACGTTGCCCAGTCACCCGCCATGTGCTAGGCCCTTGGTTTGAGAGATTTTCTCACACACCAGAGACGCCCATGAGGGAGAGTCTTTGCCATGTGGTCCCACCTTACATACCTTCCCAGGTCAAAGGTCAGGTGAGGTCCCAAAACAGCTAGCCAGGTCTGCCTGGCCCAGAGGCCTGACTCAACACCAAGGAATCTCCTTTTTTATCAAACCAAAACATGTAGGTAGAAAAGGCCGTTGGTCTCTTAAAATGCATTTGCTAATTGTGCATGTTTGACAGTCTGGTGGTTATTTTTTTTTTAAGGATTTATTTTATTTATTTATGCATACAAGAACTGGGGTGTAGCTCAGAGATGCTGGGGGAGGGGAGAGGGAAGGATTCACCAGGGAGAGTGGGGAGCAGAACAAGCAGATCTACTGAAGTACACTGCTGAGGGGAGCAGCGGGGAGACAGGAGGGGTCTGCTGTGCCGTGTGGGAAGCTCCCTGGCCGGGGATCGAACTCGTGCTGCAGTGGCTGCTGATAGCTTCACGGTGCTGAGACTTAACCCCTGTGCCACCAGGGAGGCCCCTGGGGGTTATGATTTTATGGAAGTTTATACCCAAAGAGCAAAATCAAAATGGGATTCTGAACATATTTTTCAAGAATTGAAATAGAGTCATGTGAAATTGTGAAAAATGAACCACCACCCCGTGCCACAAGCGCACGTTCTGCCTTGTCGGCCCAGGCAGCCGTGTCCCCTTCCCTCTGTCCATCCTGTCTCCAACAAGCCCAATTCACGCACCGCACAAATAAGCCGTGTCTTCACCTTCCGAGCCAAGGGGTTGCTGAGACACCTGGGCACCCGGCAACACAAAGGTAATGGCTTCTGTCCCCTGGAAAGGGAGCCCCCTGCCACGGGGACCCTCCTTTTCCTGCTGCACCCTTGCCGCTTCCGGGTGATTACCAGGAAGCACCCCTGCCCCTGCCAGTTGGCCTCCAAACCACTGCTGCTTTCACGGCCCCGCCGGCCTGGAGGTCACTCTTCCTCCTGCCCTCGCCCGGCTCCCGCGCAGACGCTCTCCAGGGCCTGGCCTCACCCGCCTGCCAGAGACAGCAGCGTGCCAGCGCTTGCTGGGCCGGCAGCTTAGCACCAGCTTAACTCTTCACTCAGCGGGACAAGGGGCCCCTTTCACGCAGGGCTCTGCTCCATGCTATTTGGGTTTATGGCTCCCGCGAAGGAAAGCTGGTTCAGAATCCAATTCTATAACAGCTTTTTGTCCAAACGGTTCTTTTCCAAGCCCCCTTCCTCAATTCCATTTTCTGCCCCTGTAAGCCCTGGAGGCCGGGAGCTTGCCAGCGGGGCGCGGTGTGGGAGCGCCTGCTCTCTTACGGATTCCTTCATTATTTCAATTAGCCTTATCGTGGGTTCTCGAGGCTTCTTGGTGAACTGTCATGCCGACAGCAAATGGTTTTGCTTCTTTTTCAGTCTGCATGCTTCTCAACGACTTCTATTTGCAATGGGCGATGCATGGAGGGTGCGTGAAGGGGTGGTGGGCATGCTGGCCTGGGCCTGGTCTTGGCAACGCTCGCAGGGCGTCCCTAGTAAGCAGACACTAGCTTTAGGGCCCCAGGGTCTGACTCGCTCTCTCCCAGATTCTCCAACGGGCCCAGGAGGCGCAATGGATTCCCTCAGTGGCTGGTCTCTGGAGACCCCACCTTCTCCTGGAGTGTCCCGTCTCTGCTCTCCTCTCTGTCACCTTCCCTTCACCTCAGGTGGATTCTGTGGCCGAGAGACACTTCAACAGGACACTTGCACGGACAGCGGGAATAAGCCACCTTCGACGGGATCTCCTGACAATCCTCCTCCTGGTATCTGTCTTATCCTGCCTCGTCCTGCCCCTTTCAAAGAGCTTCCCATTTGTTAATTTTTGAGAGTTTTTTTTTCCTGCCCTTTTATTTTGCCTGACATTTTAAAATCAATCTTCTATATATGTTTACATATGCTTTTCTATTTAAACTTTTTTTTAATCTAAAAAACATAGTACCATACCGCCAAAGGTGTCAGGAAACACGCTCAAATAAGGACAGGCTCTCCAGGCCGCTCTGCCAACAAAATGCCAGTGGATGGAAGGCCGGGCTCACACACGCTGGGACGCTTCCCAGCTCCGGGACTAAAGGGCTCCTTTATTCCAGTAAATCAGCTCCCTGCGAATACCATCAAAACCCTATGCTTTAATGAGTGAGGGAATATCAGAGGAAGGGGTGGAGAAGGAAAGGATTTGGACGAGTATGAAATTTAATTTAAAAACTATTATGAGAAGTTTAATTTCCCCCGCCCCCAACCAAATACATAAATCTTTCCCAGGCATTTTCTTTGTTGCCTTTTTCCTGAAAATCTTTTAAAAATGACATCCTGAACCATCTGAACCAGTGAAAGGAAGTCAGTGGGGTGGAGATTTAATGACCGATATTTATTTACTGAATTCAAGTGACTGGCACAGCACGTCAGACACGTGGGGGGCGGCGAGGAAATCTCAGGCGCAGCTGCATTCTCCCAAACCCTGATCAGAGGGGCGCAAAGACCCCAACAGGAAAGACAGTCAGCCAAGCAGCCCAATGGGTGACAGTAACAGGAGTTAGGGGACAGCTCGCTCTAGGGGGGGGAGGTAGGGCCGAGGCGCAGCAAACCCTGAATTCCCTTGGAAGATGTACACATGTGTGGAAAATAAGGTCACCTTCATAGTTAATAATTCCTTCTACGGAGAGTATGGAGCATGTAACGTTTAGTTGCGTTTCAAAGGTAGAATTTAGCAGGGCCAAGAAGGACTGAACAAATATCAAGAATGTGGAATCTGAGTTTTCAGTCGGTGGTACGTGTGCAAATGTGTGTGCATATGTGCACACTGTTGTGTGTGTGCGTGCGTGTGTGTGTACACTGGGGTGCGTGAACGTGTGCGCGCGTGTGCATGTTTCCAGGGACGCTGTCACTTGCATTCCAACTTCTGCTCTGACTCGGTTTTGGAAGTGCGCCCCCTGGGGCCCAGGTGGGTGAGGCACCTCTCTAGTGTCACCCAGAAAATGGCAATTAAGTGTGTACCTCTGGGGCGTGCCAGCCCTTCCACCCCCAGCACACTCAGCAGGCACCGGGTGAAGGGCTGCTGGCTCACCCAGGGGAGGTGCTTTGCTGGTGAGTCACCTGCCTATACCCAGCCCCAGCCTCCTCGGAGAGACTTCTGGACCCGGCCCCTAACGTTCAAGCGGCCTGGTGAGGACAGATGAGTCACCGCCTGGCACACTGTGGGCACTTGGCTGGGGGCACCTCCTTCCTGGCTGGCCGTCACCGTGACGTGGGGGAAGGCTCTCCTCTGGGGACGAGGCGGCCTCTCCCTGCTCTGAGGTGTCGCCCCCTCCTCTCCTCGCGCGGCCTTAAGGCGAGGAGTGAAGACGCCCGGGGAAGCGCTCAGGTGCCACCTGGTCCCGACTGCCTCCTGCTCCTGAGCGCCCGCTCACCTGGGCCATGCGGGCAGAATGCCCCCAGGGAGCGCCCCCCGGGGGCAGAGGCAAGCAAGTGGTTCCCTGGCAGCAGGGCTGCAGATCTGAGCACACCGGCAGAGAACCCCAGCGGGCGCCCCCACAGGACGTGGGGCCTGACACTCCTCCAGACCTGCTGCTCGATGCCCACCGCCAGCAGCCTCATAAAGGCAAGGACAGTGAATGGAGCTGAACATCCAGTGAAATCGCGACTGCAGGTGGCCCCCACAAACCAGCCCGCCTGGAGCCCAGAGAGACGCGCTGGTGGGCGGGCGAGGGCGGCATGCCAGGGGGGCGATTAGATAAAGTGAGTGTGATTAAGAGGATCCTGAAGTCATAAAAACTCACAAAGAATTTTTAGTGAGGACCAATGACTTCTTAGGCCAAGACGAGTAAGTCACATTATCATGCTCCGAGCATGGGAGAGCCCAAGTGCTGCTACCCTGTTTCAGGTACACGGGGGTGCATGCATATGCGGGAGTTCTTTAATTGCCAGTTGTTGCAAAAAAAAAAAAAAAAAAAAAAAATTTTTTTTTTTTGAAATTTCGGGAACACGTTCTTTGATGAAGAAAGTTCTAGAGGATAGGAGAGTCCCTCTAGTCAGCAAGTGAGACCCTCCATCACCCTACGAGAAAAGGGCCTCTTCTACTGACATCTTTCCTGCCTTACCCCTCACCCAGGGGCATCACAAAGAAAATGAAATCATTGAGTCAGACAACTGTAGCTAACCTGATGTGGGGGGGGGGACTTAAATGCAGTTCTACTTCTTTCACACTTTAGTTAACTAAGATTGGGCTGCAGGCTGACTTAGGACTTGAAAACTTAAGTGATTTAAACATTTCTCCTATAAGTTTGTTTGTGTCCATAAATAAAGGAAATGCGAAGTAAGCAGAGGCGCATCAATTCCAAATTAGTAGAATTAAATTAGTGTTAACTCAATGTTTTCCTTTACCCTGGCCATTTATAAGAGCAATCGCACTACAGTTCGGGAAACGGAAACGAAAATGTAGTCATTTTCCTTAACTCTTCCCAATTTTCTGTATTTTCCCATCCTTTTCAGATACGGAGTTAAAAAGTTTAGTCTACTATGAATTTTAACCTGCTTTTTTATTGACATGAACATTTGTCAGCGTTTACTCTTTCTCTTGGTGAGTGACTTTTCCATTCATTTGCATAACAGAGAAGATTCCCATGGACGAGAATTTCCAGACAAAACAATTCTTGTGATGCAAAAACTCTGTTGAAAAGATGTCAATGTATGATGCTAAAAAAACCCTCCACTATAAAAAATTGCAAACACACACCAAGGAGAACTGCGTTCGGCACCCCGCCCCCCTCCCCCAGACCCCCACCATGTATTATCAGTGCCAACAAGTCCTCTCCTACTTACAGGCTGAATAATGGTCCCGGCCTCCACCCCGTGCCCACCCAGACGTCGGCCCAGCAGCCAGGGGCCTCAGCAAGGCAGCTTTTAGCATTTTCGAGAAGCGGCACCACCAACTGCCAAGTTCCTGCTGGGTCGGCCAAGAGGTATGAAGCAAAAATGAAAAAACATGAAGGATTTGCTTTTTAAAAGTAATACATCAAACATAAAAAGAGCTCTTTTGTATGAATTTTCGGAGTGGGAGCCAGGGAGGAGAAAATCATTCTCCCTCCCGGGAGGAAACAGCTTGACCTCACCTGCAACTTTTCTCTTACGGTGTGGATTTTTCTCACCCCATTAAATGTAACCCACTCTGGGTGGGTTTGCGCCATATGAGAGAAAAAGGGAGTGATGGAGAACATGCCGAGGGCCGGGCTGCACTGAGAGCAGCTCTGGGGCTCTGGACGTCGGGGGGCTAGGCTGCTGGCGGGGGAAGCCCTGGGCCATGTGCCCAGCGACCAGCGACCACATGGAAATTCAGTTGCTCAAGGAGGGTTTGCTAGATGCACAGAGCTGACAGGTCCTGGCTCCAGAAACCCTGCAGGGAATTCTACCACCCCCCCCCACCCCCTGCCCCCCGCCCCCGAACACTTTTTTTGCAAAGAGAAAAGGAAAATGGAAAAGAACAAAAACCAGATGAGAGTGGGGTGTCATATCACGACTTAAAAGAAAGGGGCCGGCTAGGGTGTCACTGCAACCCCCAGAGGGAGGCAGCAGGCAGGTCTGGAGTCCCAGCGGCCTGCCAGCCAGCTCCGGGCTTGGGAGACCTAGAAGCCCGAGCTCAGGGCAGGAAAAGACAAGCTGGCCCTGGCTCTCTAAGTCCCCAGCCCATTAGCCAGGTGCCGGCAGCGAAGCTCTCAAGGGAGCAGCTTAAATCACCTGGTGGTGCTCAGCGGGCTGCTGGGCTCAGCCCTGGGGACGGGCAGCCCTTTCTGCGGTCACACGCAGGAGCTGGCGCCTCACAGCTGGATCACGCCGCGCCGCAGGAAGCTGCAGCCACTCTCCCTTTTTCCATGGTAAAAATGACCTTCGTTGTGATGCAAAATGAGAGCCGCCATCTGCAGATTCTGTTATGTCAGCCCCATGCAAGCTGCTGCTGGGGACCGGGTCCCGGCTGGGGATGGTGGCTGCCCGGCCCGACTGTGGGTGAGGGCAGCTGAGATGGCGGGCCTTGGAGGAAGCTGAGGAATGTTCCAGGCATGGGAGCAGAAGCGCGACGGCCCCAAGGGGCCAGGGTGTCTGGGTGCATGGTGGGGTGGGTGGGGACTGTAGGAATGCAGCTCGGGGGCCAGGGTTAGGACTTTGAAGGTCTGGATTCTGGGACTTACACCGAACGAAGACACAATGCCCAGGCCTTGCCCGCGGAGGCTGATGCCCCTGAAGCTGCATTTTCACAGGCGGCACCTGGTTGCCACGGAAACAGCAGGGTGGGGAAGGGCGGAGATCTAGGGGACCAGCAAGGAGAGAGGGTGCCGCCCTGTGAGGGTGGGAGTGCAGGAGCATCCAGAAACTGGGGGTCGGGGGCTCTGTTAGACAGTTTAAAAGGGGAATCAGCAGGGTTTGATGACAGCGTGGGCCCCTGAGAGAAAGACGGGCATCAAGGATGGGTCCGAGTGCAAAAGACAAGAAAGCGCATTTACTGGAAGCAGCCAGGAGCTGAGTGGGCGAGGAGAGGCACTCGGTTTGGCCAAGGCAAGTGGGAGGTGCTTGTGGGACACCCCAGGTAATCTAAGCGGAGGTGGGGAGCCGAAGGGAGAGGCCAGAGAGCGGTTCTTAGAGCCGCCGGGCAGCGCGGGGTCAGCAAGGAAAGGGGCCCTCGGGGAGGTTCTGCTCCAGGCGAAGACCCCCGCTTCAGAACTCAGACACCCGCACCCTCGACGCTTTCTTGGAAACATGGTGGGTGACCTTTCCCTGCTTTCACACCTGAGTGCAAACACTGAGAAAGGCAGAAACGCGCGTCCGGCTGCTGAGGGCCTCGCGTGCCCGTGTGCATGTGCAGAACAGGAGGGCGGGACCCGGCTGGAGAACAGGGGCCGCTGCTGAGAAAGAAGCTCGTGGCTCCAAACGCCCTTTTCGGATATTCAGCATGGGAGTCAATGATGACGATGAGCGTCTTCCAAAGCACTGGTGACCCTGGACTTCAGTCACTCAAGCGGATTTCACGGTTTCCATGCCACACACATTGCCTAAGATAGGTAGGTGCTCTGTACATAGGTGAAGAATGAGTGATTCTGTGTATTTCTAACTGAAACTAGAAAATTTTGGACCGTGACTCCTTTACACTTCAACAGCTATGCAAAATTACTACTCCGTGGGAGATAAATGTCTGAAGGTCCCAGGTGGCCCAGCCCTTTCCTGCTGCCTTAGGTATGACTCCTGAGGGAGCTCTGTCTCCCTTCTGGAAGAGAGGAGGTAAGGGCTCTGGCCATTTATTTCTCCTCCAGTGTCTGGGACAATACCCTCTGCTGAGCAAATGCCCAATAAATCTCAATGAATGTCGAACGAATGAGGAAATAAATATTCATTAAAAATTAACTGGAGAGTTAATTTAGGTCACTCACTGGAAAAAAGAAAAACAGTGAAACCAGAAAAGTATCTTTTTAATTTAAAAGGTTAACGAAGGACATGATTTAAAAAAAATATTTTGGTGGCTTAGTAAACCAAGCACAACTGGGCTGTTCAAAACAGCTGTCATTTGTAACTTTGAAAACATTCTATTACATTCTCCAAATTAGAAAAAGACTCTGTTCCTGATTCTAGAATAATATCAATTCCAGGTCAACAAGAAAATAAAATAGGCTTTCTTCAGTTTTAGATAGGACAATGGAGATCAAACTCTGGCTAGCTGGATTCAGTGGTACAGCTCATGCATGATGATTTTTCACTTAGAATATTTCTAAGATCCACCCTTGTGCTCATATATATGCACATTCTTTTACATTGCTGAGTAGTATTCCAGTAGTGTGAAGATCATTTGCCCATTGTTGAATAGGTCTGAGCTCCCCAGTTTGGGGCTATGATGAATAAAGCTGGTGTGGATATTTGTTTTCATGTATTCTCAGTAACTTTCCACAGGAGCATTGCTGGTTGTAGTCGATATTTAGTTTCATGAGCCATGCCAGTATGTTGTGGCTGTATAATTTTGTATTCCCTCAAGCAACGGGCACATGTGTATTGCCAGTCGTTAAGTTACCCGAACTGATGGATGCAGAATGAGGGCTGGTGACATTTATCTTACATTTCCCTGAAAACTAGTAATACTGAGCATATTCCCATCTATGCTGAAATTCACGTTTTCTTTGGTGAAATATCTTTTTAAATCTTTGGCCTTCTTTTACATTGGGCTGTCTTCTTAATATTGAGTTGTAAAGTTCCTTATATTTGCTGACTACAAACCTGGTCTGATAAATATTTAGCAAATATTACCTCCTGGTCTGGGGCTTGCGCCTTTTATTCTAATTGTCTCTTACAAAGAACACACGTGTTTTTAAGTAAACTAAGTCCATCTGAATGATTTTGTTCTCTTACAATTCAAACTTTTTGTGCCTGTTTAAGAAGTCTTTCCCTGCTCAAGAGTTATGAAGGTTTTCTCCTGTTTTCTTCCAGAAATTCAATAGTCTTAGCACTCGTCTGACCCATTTCAAGTTAATTTTTCCAAATGATTTCAAATAAAGATTGAGGTTCAGTTTCCTTTCAATATAGAAATCCAGATGTTTGTGCACCAGTCACTGAAACATATTTTCCCCATTGAATGACCTGGGCACCTTTATCAAAAAAATCAGTTGTCCATATAACTGTGAGTCCGTTTCTGCATTCTGCATTCTACTCCACTGATCTACATCTCTATCCTTACACCACAACACACTATCTTGACTACCCGAGCAGGTTAATTCTATGATATCTCTTAAATATATAAACCTTAGCTACTGAGGTGTAATTATATGTAGTCAGCAAATCAATGTGAAGGTCAGAAGATGGGGGAGGTTGGAGACGTCAATTTGGAAACCACCTGTTACAGATGATGTTACTGCAGGGCAAGAGGGGACCCTTCCCAAGTGGGAGAACGTCTACACCGTGCCCTCTGTGACCACATTTTCAAAGGATCGGGAGGAGTTTGTACTGTGCTGCCCGGCAGGGCACGCCATAGCTCACACAACCTCAGACGCGAGCCTGTTACCTGGGAACCACCAAGACTACGGAGCTCTGCCTTGGTGGCAGTCTCTTCCCTGGGGGAAGCCTGCCCCTTCGCTGTGAAGGTGGAGAGCAGTGGTGAGGCGAAGAGGGTCACAGCCCTGAAGTCTACTGACCCGAGGACGCCTGTGGTGCTCAGGCTGTGTCCTCCGGGGCGGTGCTCGCCCACCTGGCAGTCCCACTGGGGATGTAGCGACTGGGCCTTAGGCACACGGAACACGCAGGAAAGTTATTTGCCAAAATCAAAGCACACACTGGCAAGTCGCTGCCAAGCCACAAACACCCCCTGAACCACTACCCTGTCACTCATACCCCAGAAATGCCAATAGAGACAAATGCAGTCTTTCAACCTGCAAGTCTGCTAGAAATTGATAGTAGTAGCTGCCTGCCAGATGACATTTTGGAAATCAGATCCCTATCTTTAGCTCCCTGGCTTAATTCATCGGCCCCACGGTCTATTCTAGCAGTGGGGAAGGGCGGGTGACGATCTCAAAAAGGATCAAACAAGGTTCGTCTCATAACTCAGTTTTAACAGGCATAAAAATAACTGAAAGCAAAAGCAGTTCACCAGTTATCACATCTGCAGATCTCCTAGCGTAGACTACCTGGCAAGTGCTAAGTGCTAATGGCAGTTCATCTCTCGTTATTATTGTTCGGAGCATGAACTCACCCACCAACAAATCTGCTGACTTCCCTGGTTAGTCAAGATACAGATGAGATAGCAAAGGTATGGAAGCAACCCAGATGTCCAAAAATAGATGATTGGATCCAGAAGATGTGGTACATATACACAATGGAGTACTATTCAGCATGGAAAGAAGATAAACACATGCAATTTGCCGCAACATGGATGGAATTAGAGGGAATCATACTCAGTGAAATAAGCCAGAAAGAAAAAGAAAAATATCGAATGGTT